>JAXCGZ010000111.1:0-7500 GCA_037179515.1 Halocaridina rubra | reverse complement strand
TTTTTTTTCTCATTTCAACCAAGTGGTCAATATTCTATTCATTTTGATTCTGAAGAAATTTTACACATACTTAAGAAGTATAATTATTACGCAAACTGCTATAATATACAGGATTATCATGGAAAATTGCACGTTTTTTTATCCAACGAAAAATTAGAAGGCTACCGAAGATTAGTTGAAAACATTACATACATATACAACGGCCACAGTCCCCTTTGTAAGGGATGGCGGAGTCAAGGAACACATTCACCAGAATCCAAAAGATAAGAAAAAATAACAATCGGCCAAGAGGATTAAAGACTGGTTTCCCAGACCAGAGACCCCGAGTTTGAATCCACTTCATTTTATGTTGAAAACCGAAATTCACAAGTTTGGGTTGTGAGAGGAGGACTGGTAGTGTCTGTCGTCTCCTAATTCCTGCCAATTATGTAGACATAATGCATATACAAGGTAATTTCTGGAAGCAACAGCAAAATGAGCTCAGGCACGAATATAGACATGGACCCATTCCCAAGGCATGTTGTGATATGCTTTCTAAAGGGTCAACGCGGTAACTAATTTGATTTTCTTATGACTTGAATGGAATAAAAATTCTAACCTGTACGTGTTGGCAGTGATATTTAAATATTTACTTGGACTGGAAACAATATTCATATTTATAAGGACAGGTTAAAGACTGAGTATCGTAGAGGGATAGCACCAGAAAAAGGTCTGAGGACATGGTGAGAGAGGCGAGATTGTGATGGATTAGGCTAAAGTTTCACATGCAAAACAATGTGATGAAGAAAGATTGGACTATGGAAAAGAGAACACTGAGCATCAGAAAACCCACATTTGAATTTCTAATCAGTAATTCTTGAATGTTTATGTGAAACCATTTTCTCTCTCTACTTTTAGGAGGCTTGTTTTTAATTTTGACTCAAAGTTATTTGGTCGCATGCCCTTCTTGAAACCAGGTCTCTCCATTTATCCGAATTAGGGACCTGAATCGAGATGAGTTGCTTGCTCTCCCACTAATTGGCCTGAACAAAAGAACTGTTATAGAAGAAAACAGAGAAAAGATTGAGAAAGATCAGGGCGTATATTATTGAATAATGAAAGAAAGATTGAGGATGGTCATGGAAAATTTATTACCCTTTTTTTTTGTTGGATGTTCACCCTTGAGGGTGAGCGGACCTTCCACTTGTGGCCCGCAGGTGGGGTGAGATTTTCTTCGGAGTGTACGTGGTATTCGCTCTTGCTGGCGAATGGGCTTTCCTGTTGGTGAGGAGGTGGGGTGAATTCTTATTGGTGATGATCGGACTTTCCTAATTGGCCCGCAGGTGAGATTGTGCCAAACTGTAAAGATAACGGAGAGCATAAATATTCAGTTGTGAATTATTAGTTTACATCAAACATAAATGAATTCCTGTTTTGGGGGAGAGAGAAAGAGTTATTGCATGGCTATCTTGGTGGAGGGTATTGTCTGATAATATTTGATAGACTGTTCATGTGGTTATTTGTTGCTAGTCTGATGATGGAGCTAGCAACCTGAAGGGCATTTGGGTCTTCGCTAGATGTTGCGGGGGCACCAGTTTTCCGTCGAATCTCTGAAAAAGAATCACATTCCAGGATGTAGTGTAGCAGTGGATGTGGTGAGGCTACCTGGCAAAAGGTGCATTCCTTGATGATATTCTCTACTATTTGCCAGGTGCACTTGTACCCGAGTCTCAGACGGTACACCTTGACCTCAGTGCTTCGTCGAAGGCTCTTCGGCAGGGTGATACACCGAAGATCAGTGGTGGCTTTGTACCACCAGGTGGAGGGGGAGCCAATGTCTGTGCACAGGTTGTGTTTAGTTATTAAGGTGTTAAGGAGTGACTTGGTGGCTTTATTTTTAATCTGTTGCATCCCAGGAGACAGAGATATCTGGATTTCTGCTCTGAGAGTGGCTTGTTTGGCGGCTTGATCGGCTTCCTCATTTCCCTTGATGCCGACGTGGCTGGGAATCCAGGCAAGAGTGATGGCTTTTCCAAGGCTGGTTATCCTGTGGTAGTGGCTGAGGATGGTCGTGATGATGCGAATATTGTCTCTGAGGAGTGGCTTCTTGATGGCCTGTAAGGCGCCTTTAGAATCAGAGAGAATAAGGGCATGGTCAGCTTCTTGCTGGATGAAGCAGTCAAGGGCGTTGGCTATGGCCACAAGCTCAGTCTGGAGCGATGAGCAGGAGTTTGACAGTCTCCAGGATAGGACGTGGTTTCCAGTGATGAAGGCGGCGGCTGAGGCTCCAGTATCTTGGTTTACTGAACCGTCAGTGTAGTAGACTTGAGAGTTTGGCCTGCTCCAGCTCTGTATTTTGTCCTTATATATGTTTTTAAGGACAAGCGGGTTTACCAAGCTTTTGGGGTTGTCAGGGAGCTCGATCTTTATATCGAGTGGTTGGTCATTCCATGGGGGTGGGCATCTGTATTCAGGAAGCGGTGTGTCTTGTATCTTGGCTAGGATGCTCTCTCTGACTGGCAGTGCTTGCAGGCTAGCGCAGACCTTGGCTGCCCAGGTTCTAGGATGGTGGTTGGGCTGGCGATTGAGGGCTAGATGGAGATTTGTGCCAGCTAGGCATTTATGTTGGGCAGTGGTGGTTTTGGCCACAAGGAGGGTCAGTCTTTGCTGAGCTCTGAGTTTAAGTGGAATGAGTCCCGATTCCATCTGGAGGTTTTCTCTCTTGGTCCACATGGGGGCTCCTAGCATGGTACGTGTGGCGTTGTTTTGAATTACTTCTAGTTTGTCCCACTGTCGGTCTTTTAGTAGCCAGAGTGTGGGACAAGCATAGTCAATGAGGCTGCATATGGCTTGTACATAGAAGGTTCTGAGGACATTAAATGATGCACCATCGTAGAGGCCCAACATCCGACGAAGGATCGCTTGTCGCTGGCTACACCTGTCGCGCAAGTATTGAATTTCTGGTCCAAAGGTTAGTCCTTGGTCGATGATTACACCCAGGTATTGGTGTTTGGTAACCCAGTCCACAGGTTCATTACCTATGACCAGATTAGTGTCTGGTCTCCACTGGTGGATGGGAAGGGCCTTGGTTTTGCGGGCATTGATTCTTACTCCAAGGGAGATGGAGGCTCGGTGAATCTTGGTGAGGCAGCGCTGTGTCTTGTTAGAGTTTCTGTGTCCTATTGTGACAAGGGCAAAGTCGTCCGCATAGTTGAAGAGTTTGGCTCCATGCGGTAGTGCGATGTGCATGAGTTTTTCCATGAGACAATTAAATAGGAAGGGGCTAAGGATTCCACCTTGGGGGGTCCCATTTTCGTGGTTTTTGTAGGTGGAGTAGTGCCCATCTACTTTGACTCGTGCACTACGATTTTGTAGACTCTGCTTGATCCACGAGAGAAGGTTACCTTTGATCTGCTTGGATACGAGAGCAGAGAGTATTGCCGGCACATTGGCTAGTTCAAAGGCCTTCTCTAGGTCTAGAAAAACAATGTAACCACGGCTGTTGTTGAGAAATGATAGCATGGAGGCTATGCATTCTGAGGTGCCTAAGCCAGGCTGGTAGGCAAACATGTTTTCTGGGAAGGGTGGGCATTTCCAGCGGACTCTGTTAAGTACCATCTTTTCTGCCGTCTTGCTCAGGCAGCTTAGGAGGGAGATGGGGCGAGGGTTGTCAGGGTCCTGTGGTTTTGGGATGGGCTGAATGTCTGCTCTGTTCCATGAGGCTGGTCTGATTCTTCGTGTGTATGTCAAATTGATCAGAGAGAGTAGAGCAAGCTCCCCTTGGGGCCCCATTTTTTGGATCATTGTGTATGTTATTCTGTCGGCACCTGGGGCTGTGTTCTTAGAGCTTTTGCTTACTCTTAGTAGCTCAGTCAGGGAGAATGGAGCATCTGTTTCATCTTCAGTGTTGATGGCCTCTTCTATTTCTTCCCATCTTGCAGTGGTGAGGTCCTGGAGTGTTGCTCTGGTGGTGATGGGGAGCTGGTTAGAGCTTGCTCTATCCGCGAATTTGATGGCGAGTTCTTCTGCTGCCCTGCTAGGATCCCTGTGGGGGGTGATTTTAGGAGGTTTTCCTTTAGCAAAGGAGTTGATGCTCCTCCACATCTGGCCCACAGAGGTGTGAGCATCTAGGTTGGAACACCACTCTAGCCATTTATTCCTCTTGATGTTGCGAGTCTCTTCATGGACATGTTGTTTGACTGCCTGGAGAGTGCGGTAGGAGTCTTCAGTGCGACGTTTCCTGTGCATTTTCCGAATGACGTTGAGCCGGTGGTTGAGTTCTTTAACTCTGTCACAGTAATACCATCTGTCCCGATGAGTGGTGTGTTGTGGTTTGCAGAGGGGTATGGAGGAGTTTGCTGCAGCTTGCAGGGCATTGACTAGCTCAGCCTCTGCTTGGTCGATGTCTTCAGATGGTACGTAGGCTGAAAACCAATTGCTGAGGTGCTCCTGGAATCGGCCCCAGTCGGCCTTCTTGAAATTCCATCGAGGGGGAGGAGCAGGGATTTGGAAGATTTCAGGAATTGGCAGTGTGAGATGGATCCCATAGTGGTCGCTTGTGACCAGGGGATGAACTCTCCATGTGGCGTCCTGCTTTAGGGAATTGGAGACAAAGGTGAGGTCCAGTATTCCACCTCTGTCGTGTGTTGGCTCATGATCGTTGAGCAGGGAGACATCTTCTTGGTCATTCAGCAGGCTCATGATGTGTCTGCCTGCAGCACAGGGGCGCTCATACCTGAATCTTGGGTGGTGCGCGTTGAAGTCGCCTCCTATTACCAAGTCACGATGACTGGTTAGCCCGAAGAGGGTAGTCAGGTCTAAGCTACCTTTCCGTGGTCTGTAAATGTTGTACAGGTCTATGCAGCTGCCTTGAAGTTGGATGTTAACAGCGAGGACGTCGACATCTTCGCCACAGCAGACCGGTCGGGTTATTTCCTTTGCTAATAGGTTTTTCCTGATGAAGGTGGCGCTGCCTCTGTTCTCCCCTGGAGACCAGTGCTGGTAGAATCCATTGTATCCTGAGATTTTTGGAGGGTGTTGCTCTGTGCACAGGGTTTCTTGAACCATGATGACATCAATGTTGTCAGTCTTGGCTATGCCTTCAAGATGTTGTACCTTGTGTCTGAGACCCTGGGCGTTCCAGTGTAGGATCCCGAGATTAGACATCTTGATGATTTGAGGAGGTGGAGGTGGTAGGAGTGGTGGGTTGTTGAGGCTGCTGGTGGGTTCTGGAGACGAGGGCGTTGGCGACAACGGAGTGGGCTACTTCGACGACTTGATTGTAGGCATCTTGGGTGGTGGCTCTGGTATCGAGGAGTCGGACGGCTGCCTGTACGGCTTGAATGAGAAGGTTGGTGAGCTCGTTTACTGTGAAGAGGGTTTGCTGTTTGGAAGAGGAGGCAGAGGAAGGTGTCTGGATAGGCTGTTTAGGTATGGGGGTGTGGGAGTTTTGTCTAGGGTCCCTGGACCTAGTGTGGTGAGTGGGTGTGTGTGTGGTCTGAGTGTTACGTGTGACTGCATTGTGTGTTTGGGTGTTGCGTGGGGTGGAGGTGTTGGTGTGAGTGTTGCGTGTGGGGTTGATGGGAGTGTGAGTGTTGTTTGGGGGGATGGTAGGAGTGTGAGTGTTGTGTGATGGGGTGGATGGAGTTGGTGTGGGGGTGGGAGCTGTAGGAGGTGTGATCTGTGTGTTAGGAGCTGGGTTGGTGTAGTGTGGTGGGTTTTGGTTGGGGAGGTTAGGTGTGAGTGGGGCAGGAGGGGGCATTTGCCAAGGATTGGAGGTGGGGGGAGGAGCTGGGGTGAAGTTGGGGGTGGTGTGATTGGTGACAGGGGCAGAAGGAGAGGTTCTTTGAGGAATCCTCTTCAGCCTTTCTGGGCAGCGGTTGTTCCATGCGTGATGGTTCCCTTTGCAGTTCGGGCACTTGGCAACTGTTGCTTCTTTTGCCTTGAATTTTGTAAGGCAGCGGTCGGTGGAGTGTTTCCCACTGCAGATTCCACATCTCTCTGGGAAATGGCAAGTATTCCTGTGGTGCCCAAATCTTTGGCACCGGAAACATCTTAGGGGTTCTGGGGTGTACTCTCTTATGTAGAACTTGCCCCAGATGCCGAGGTTTACTTGTGAAGGGGGTGGACCACAGATGTGGACCAGAACCTGCTTTGATGGAACGGTTTGGCCCTCTATTTTGGAGGAGCAACGTGAGGCAGCCGTAATGTACGTTTGCTTGGTCAGAAGGTCAACTGACCAAGCAACAGGGAAGCCAATGACTATGTATTTTCTTATTTTTAGTGCAGGGTTCAACTCTATCAAGTGTGGTGAGCCTAGGCTGCGGATCTTCTTTGCGGCTTCTGCTGAGGCTGGGTGGATAATGAAGTCACCCTGTACGTTAGGCTTTATTTTGCAGCCATGCTCGGTGAGTTGGTCTTCCAACTCTCTGATGAGGTCATATGCCTCTTTCATGGAGGGAGCCTCAACTTTGAACTTGGAAATGGGCTCTCTATCAGACTTCGGGGCTGGGGGGGGAACTGGGGCAGCAGCACTCTCATGGCTACTGTTAGAGGCTGTCCTTGCCCTCTTCTTTCCCACAACCGTCCACCCCTCTTGAGGGGGGTCGAGTTCCATTCCCCCCTCTGGGGGGGAAGCAAGAGAAGCGGCTGAGGCCATGACTAGCAACTAGTCATGGATATCACAGATTTCACTATTTATATGTTATTTGCACTGTTTGTCAATTTGATTAATGCAGTATAGGGGCCTTATGGCTTGATCACTTCACTTAATTGCAACACTACAACACTTAATCACTTATACAGTCTTCTATCTTTCTTCCCAACTCTCGTGGGAGAGGGAAGTGAAAACAGAGATTTGCTCAGGACACAATAATGTGTGTTCAATTAAACAAGAAAAAACACAAGCACAAGAAAACAACAAAATAAAGCAATCTTTCTGTTTCTCTCTTTGGCTCTCGTGAGAGAGGAAGAAAAGAAAACAGATATACTTAGGTTATATATCCTTGTGAAGACTTCCCCCTCAGGTCAGGGATGGAGTGGAGGAGGTGAAGTTCACTTTGTTGGTAGGAAGAGGCTTCAACTACCTATCACAATAGATATAAAAACAAATTAGAAACCTGAACACTTTCTATTTTCCTTTTCTTCCCGACTCTTATAAAAGAGAGAGAAGGGCAGGAAAAATTATTTGGGGTATATCACACACACAGTCACTTGTTTTCACTAAAACAAAAATCGGGAACACAAAACAAAACAAAACAAAAGCAGTCTTTGCTTCTTTTTCCGACTCTCGTGAGAGAGGAGGAAAAGAGGACAGAGATACTTATGCAGGTACTATCACTACTGAAGCTGGAACCAGACTGTTGTTGGGAGTTAGTATGCTGTGGTCTCGGGGTCCCCTGTGCCAGGTAAGCTGCTGGGTGGTGTAGGCTTCTGCTATTGGCTGCTGGGTGGAGTCGGCTTCTGCTATTGGCTGCTGGCAGAGTGAGAGAGAGAGGTCCTTCCACTACTGGAGCTGGAGCT
>JAXCGZ010000110.1:140000-144837 GCA_037179515.1 Halocaridina rubra | reverse complement strand
ATTGTCTTTGTATCTTTTTAAACACTAAAGTTGTAATAATCACTTTGACTTAAATTTGAAGATTTATATTTCAGTATGCTTTCGTTAATTTTATAGCTGTAGACAACTTGATATATATATATATATATATATATATATATATATATATATATATATATATATATATATATATATATATATATATATATATATATATATATATATATATATATATATATATATATATATATATATATTAATCACCGTGGCTCAAGCGGTAGCGTCCGCAACTCTGAGGCGTCAGGTCGAGGGTTCGCGCCCCGTCACGGCCTTAGGTTAGCAAGGGCATGCACTCAGGGTAACGATTACATCTGACAAAACAAGTCCTTCGCAAAACGGCAACCGTCCTGGCCCTTGGTTGAAAAGGCAGTCCGTGACGTAAAATCGGAACAATATCAAGCGGTAGCGTCCGCGACTCTGAGACGTCAGGACGAGGGCTCGCGCCCCGTCACGGTCTGAGGTTAGCAAGGGCATGCAGTCAGGGTAACGATTACACCTGCCAAAACAAGTCCTTCGCAAGACAGCAACCGTCCTGGCCCTTGGTTGAAAAGGGAGTCCGTGATGTAAAACCGGAACTATATATATATATATATATATATATATATATATATATATATATATATATATATATATATATATATATATATATATATATATGTATATATATATATATATATATATATATATATATATATATATATATATATATATATATATATATATATATATATATATATATATATATATATATATATATATATATATATATATATATATATATTTATATATATATATATATATATAATTTTGTTTAAGCGAGCGTGACACCAGGACGGACCAAAAAAAAATTATATATATATATATATATATATATATATATATATATATATATATATATATATATATATATATATATATATATATATATATATATATATATATATATATAATTTTTTTAAGTGAGCGTGACACCAGGACGGGCCAACAAAAAAATTATATATATATATATATATATATATATATATATATATATATATATATATATTATATATATATATATATATATATATATATAATAAACAAAACAGCCCTCATTGGGCCGGGGCATGAAGAAAGCATGCAGTAAATAGATATAGACATGAAGAGTTTTGTGACTTGTTAGATGTGAAGGGATAGTAAGAGATGTGTAACGAATATCCACGAATATTCGGTGTTAATATAGGCTTAGAAAAAGAAGCGTAACTGAAGGAAGATTTAACATCGAACTGTCCTCGACACTCCTATTCAAGTCCAAAAGACCTTCAGCTGTGGAATCGCAACGGGCGTATGATGTCATTGGCCAAGCTATTACATGGTTCTTTCCTATACAGTTCAGCAGCGACATCACTACAGTTACAGTAGTTGCTAAGCTTGTGTAATTCCCTCACAAATTCATAATGGGATTCACCCGGCTGCTGCTGTCGCTGTGTTGCCAAGAGATGCCTAGCAAAGATTTAATTTGGTAATTTAACATAAACACACTCGCTTATGTATACAAAATTTTGGATCATCATTATCCTAGCTGGCGATTTGATTTAAAAACAGTCAGGGAAATAAGGGGAACCAACACAAGACAGAACAGTGAGCTCTTTATTCAGAGAACAAATACAGAAGCAGGTTCAAAGATGATCACTATTAAAGGGCCAACACTCTGGAACAATATCCCAGAAAATCTTAAAAATGCATCCTCCTTCACAGCTTTCAGAGGCAAACTATACAGTTTTCTTTTGGACAAATAGTTGCTGCTCACACGTAAATTAAACTTAATGATTTAATGCAATTTCCCCTGACACTAACCTCTCTATATGCAAACTGATATTAACTTCTTTGTTCTCTAAGCTAAGAACTAATTATTCTCACTATAAGGAAAACAAATATGGTGATGATGCCGATAATAACGATACTGTATCGAGTGTTATTATTACTACTTAATTATTAACATTATTGTTAACATTTTTATTTCAAACATTATTATTTTCTAGGAGAGCTACATTTAATTTAACAGTATGTATTACCCACTTCCTTATTAGTTCAATTACATGTCTACTTATAAGTTACTTTTACTTTTAGAAGAATAACCAATGTACAAAAATGAAAATAAATGTTTGTTTGTTTTGTTTGTTTGTTTGTTTTTCGCGCCATCCATCCATTTCATTTTAGATCTTCATCTTAGCCCAACTCTATCCACTTCTGCACTAAACCCTCTCGTCGATATTTATTCGTTATTCATCCTTTCCATGTATCCAAACCAGCTCAATACTCTCTGATCTAACCTATATAATCTTAACTGTATATATATATATATATATATATATATATATATATATATATATATATATATATATATATATATATATATATATATATATATATATAGTGTGTGTGTGTGTGTGTGTGTGTGTGTGTGTGTGTGTGTGTGTGTTTGTATGTGTGTGTGTGTGTGTATTTGTCTGACATGCTAGAATAATTCCTAATCGTTCCCCTAGCATGTCGTAAGACTCGACTAAATGAGGCAAAATGAGGGGCTGCGAATCCCTCCCTCTGTATTTTCTCTTCCATACGAAAGTATTTGTACTTGCCTCAGTACCTCTCCTTATAATGGGAAAATTAGCTCATGTATATATATATATATATATATATATATATATATATATATATATATATATATATATATATATATATATATATATAGACAAACATATGTGTATCTATATGCAGGAGTCATAATCCTCCATATAAGGGGGGTGGCTGAGTCAAAGTAAAATACCTTGACTCTTTGCGGAAGGAAAATACAGAGGAGGGGATTCCCAGCCCCTTCGTTCCGGCCCCTTTAATGAACTTCTACGAAATGCAGTGGAACACGAAGTAAGTATTCTTACCCCGTTCCTTTCCTCAGTGGGAATATATATATATATATATATATATATATATATATATATATATATATATATATATATATATATATATATATATATATATATGCTTCCATTTGTGTGCGCGTGCGTTCATGTGTGTATATGTGTAGGTGTGTATACATGCATGGGTGCACACTTGCGTGTGAATGTGTGTGTGAGTCATAAGTGCAAGCATGTTTGTGTGTGCATATGTGCATACCCATAAGTGTGTGCATTTGTTTGTATGTGCGTGCGTGCCAACTTGCGTGTGTACGTGTGTGCGCGTGTGTATTTACGTGTGTGTTTGTGTGTGTGTGTGTGCGTGTGTGTGCGTGTGTGTGTGTGTGTGTGTGTGTGTGCTTAAGTGGACGTGTGTCTATGCATGAGTGTGATTACCAAATTGTGATTACCAAATTGTGCTTATGGGAAAGAGCCTAAAGCCCATATCTTTCCATCTCATGATTGGTACCATTGTGTGCTTAGTGATACTTATCATATCTGTCCTTAAAACTATGGATTGAGTAAGAATTAACTACTCCTCGCTTAGGGAATTCCAATTATCAACTACTCTTACACTAAAAAAGGTAATTCCTTACGTCCTGCAAAAGAGTTTTCTTACGAAGTTTCAAACTATTACCTCTAGTACCAGGAGCCACCCATATCATGTAATCGATCCCTCTCCACTCTATCATAACCATGATAGAATTTAAAGACTATCACCATATCCCCCCTTAATCTTCTAGCTTTGAGTGATGGTAAGTCTAATTTCCTCAACCTCTCATTAAAACTGAGATTGTGTAGTTTTGGCACCAGTTTCGTGACATGTTTTTGAACTTTTCAAGCTTAGCTACGTGCTTTTTCAAGTGCGGATTCCAAAAGGGGGCTGCATATTCGTGTTGGCCTCACATAGGTTACATAAATATTTCTGAGCATTTCCTTGTCCATGTGCCTGAAGGTTAGTCTTACATTTGCAAAGAGAGCATATGCTGACATTACTATGCCGTTTATATATATTTCTGGAGACAAATCTGCTAGTATGTTTACTCCTAGATCTCTCTCATTCTCTGTCTCTTGATGTTGTACTCATGCCACTGAGTAGTCAAGCTTGGGCCTTCTTGCACTTATGCCCATTCTCATTACCTTACATTTTGAAGTATTGAATTTCATTAGCCACTTTTCTGACCACTCATGCAGACTATTTAGATCTTCCTGAAGTTCTCTACTGTTGTTCTCGTTTCTTACTTTCTTCACAATCTTTGCATCATCTGCAAACATATTCATGAATGAATTTACAGACTCTGGTAGGTCATTTACATATACAAGGAACAAAAGTGGCCTTAAAACTGAACCCTGTGGAACTCCACTACTAACTCTTCTCTTCAGACACTGAGTGTCTTACTCTAACCGTCTGTTCCCTTCCTTTTAAGTAAGTTTTTATCTATTTCAAGAACATTTCCACCTATTCTAGCCATTGCTTGCAGCTTCTTAATAAGTCTCCCATGTGGGACAGTGTCAAATGCTTTTTGGAAGTCTAGGAATATGCAATCAGCCCAGTCCTTTCTTTCCTGTAAGATTTGGCTTAGCTCATCATAAAATTATGATAAGTTTGTTACTACTGATCTACCTTCTTTGAAGCCATGTTGTATCACTGACAAAAAGTAGAAGGATTCCAAGTGAAGTGAGATATGTTTCATTAGTAGTTTCTCCAAAACTTTGCAAACTATGCTGGTCAAGGAAACTGGTCTATAGTTTAGAGCCGTATCCCTCCTTCCTTTTTGAAGATAGGTATCATGTTCGCTTGTTTCCAGCATCTTGGAATCTCCTCTGACTCCAGTGACTTTTTAAATATGATATTTAGTGTCACT
>JAXCGZ010000110.1:122500-135000 GCA_037179515.1 Halocaridina rubra | reverse complement strand
TTACTTATCTTGCAGGAATTACATAATCCAAATTTCTTAATCTGCATTAAAAAAATTGGGGGTTCTGTTTTGTTTTTGTCATTTCTTTAACTCTTTAAAGTTTCTTAAAATCTTTAAAGGTCTTAACTGTCCCAGTTTAGAATACTGCTACAACATCTGGGGTGTTTCTTATATTTATCTCCTTGATAGGGTTGAATCTAAGTCAGTCAGACTCATTAATGACACTTCTCGTACTTCTAATATGAATTCTCTTTCTCTCCACCCGTAAAGTATCATCCCATTCATTTTTCTATTGCTACTACTTCCATCACTGCTCTGATGAGATGACGAATTGCATTCCTACCCCACTGCCGAGGCTGCATAACACTCGCCAAGCGGCCTCATCTCACAGGTAATGTGTATAGACTTGTACCTCGCAGGTTGGTCGGTGCCACAACTGCTTCTTCCTGTAAACCTCAAGACTCTGGAACTCTTTTCCTCATTCTGTCTTTCCTAAGTCTTATAACCAATCGACCTTTAAAAAGCATATCTATCATCACCAAAGGGCCTAATCCTCCATATTTCTAGGGCCTTAGTACTTTGACAATTCTTTCAATCTGCCCTTTTCCTTTTTGTATCATTAACTCATCCCTGCTTTGGCCATAACCTTTTTCTTCTCCATTATCTTAATGTTTCCTAAAGTCCTGCCATATATTGATGGGCGAACTTTTTATTTGCCTGTCCTGGTGTCACACTTATGATATATATATATATAATATATATATATATATATATATATATATATATATATATATATATATATATATATATATATATATATATATATATATGGTGTGTGTGTGTGTGTGTGTGTGTGTGTGTGTGTGTGTGGCTTCGTTTTTACATTTAATTCAAATTTCAATCTAATTAGGGATCAACAATAATCAAATATGCACATTACCAGATGTGAAAACATATATCATATTTTACCCATACTAGAACTCAAACCTAAGACACATTATGACTGTGCCGACGTGCTACCCACTACACCACAAAGGGCTTAAAGGGAAACAAACCATGCATGTTTTATCTGCTATACTATGACTGAATGCATTCTATCTTATTGTCACTCTGTTCATATTACAGTTTCCCCATACCTCACTCGTGTTCACTTTAAATCTCAATCTAAGTAGGGATCAACAATAATCAAATGAGCACATTACCATATGTGAAAACATGAATCATATTTCACCCCGACTGGGGATCAAAACTAGGACACATAATTACTGTGCCAAGGGGCTACCAACTACACCACAAAAAGTTAAAAGAAAGAATGCGTTCATTCCTAGTGTAGTAAATAAAGGTGTAAAATGTGTTTCACTTTTAACCTTCTGTGGTGTAGTTGGTGGCACCATGACTCAGTAATTATGTATCCTAGATTCGAGTCCCAGTTGGGGTAAAATATGATTCATGTTTTCACATATGGTAATGTGCTTATTTAATTATTGTTGATCCCTAAGTAGATTGAGATTTGAATTAAATGCAAAAATGAATCCACGAGTGAGCTTGGGGGAAATTGAAATAAGAAATGATTGGAATTCAGAGATAATTCATACATTCCTAGTAGTGCAAATGAAGCTCAAAGATATGTTTCTATTCTAGCCTTGGCGCAGTAATTATGTGTCTTAGGCTTGAGTTCCAGTCGAGGTAAACTATGATTCATGTTTTCACATGTGGTAATGCACTTATTTGATTATTGTTAATCATTATTTAAATTGATATTTGAATTAAATGCAAAAGCGAAACCAAGAGTGAGATTGGGGGAATCTGCAATATGAACAGCTTGGCATTCAGATAGAATGCGTTCATTCCTAATGTAGCTGATGAAGCTCTGAGGTTTGTTTCCCTTTTATTATTTTGTGGTATAACTGGTACAGACTTGGCACTATAATTTTGTGTCCTAGGTTCAAGTCCCTGTCGGGGTGATATATATATATATATATATATATATACATATATATATATATATATATATATATATATATATATATATATATATATATATATACATACATACATACATACATGCATGCATGCATGCATGCATGCATGCATGCATGCATGCATACATACATACATACATACATACATACATACATACATACATACATACATACATACATACATACATACATACATACATACATACATACATACATACATACATACATACATACATACATACATACATACATACATACATACATACATACATACATACATACATATATATATATATATATATATATATATATATATATATATATATATATATATATAATAAAGCACATTACCATATGTAAAAACATGGATAATTCTTACCCCGACAGGGACCTGAACCTAGGACACATAATTACTATGGTAAGACGCTATCAACTACACCACAGAAGGTATAAAATTATATTATCTTATAATTATATCTGCTATACAAGGAATGAACGCATTCTATCTGAATGCCGATCTTTTCATATTACAGTTTCCCTCAACCTCACTCGTTGCAGCATTTTTGCATTTAATTCAAATCTCAATCTAATTAGGGATCAACAGTAATCAAATATGCACATTATCATATGCGAAAACATAAATCATAGTTTACCCCAACTTGGACTCGAACCTAGGGCACATTATTACTGCGCCATGTCGCTACCATCTACACCACAGAAGGCTACAAAGGAAACAAACCTTTGAGCTTCATTTGCTTTACTAGGAATGAGCGCATTCTACCTGAATGCCATTCTGTTCATATAACAGTTTCCTTCAACCTCGCTCGTGGCTTCATTTTCGCATTTAATTCAAGTGTCAATCTCATTTGGGACCAACAATAATCAAATAAGCACATTGTCATATGTGAAAACGTAAATAATTTTCTTCACGACTAGGAATTGAACTTTGGAAACATAATTACTGTGCTAAGGTGCTACCAACTACACCACAGAAGATCTAAAAGAGAATAAACGCTCTCTATCTGAATGCCTTTCTCTTCATATTACAGTATTCCCCAGCCTCACTCGTGGCTTCATTTTCGCATTTAATTCAAATCTCAATCTCATTTGGGACCATCAATAATCAAATAACCACATTACCATATGTGAAAACATGAATCACTTTTATCCCGACCGGGACTTGAACCTAGGATACATAATTACTGTGCTAAGGAGCTACCAACTACACCACAGAAGATCTAAAAGAGAAACAAACCTTACAACTATACTAGGAATGAATGCATTCTATCTAAATATCACTCTGTTAATATTACAGTTTTCCCCAGCCTCACTCGATGCTTCGTTTTTGCATTTAATTCAGATCTCAATCTCATTTTTTGATCCCAAATGAGATTGAGATTTGAAATAAATGCGAAAATAAAGCCACGAGTGAAATTTGGAGTAACTGTAATATGAACTGAGTTGCATTCAGATATAATGTGTTCATTCCTAGTATAGCAGCTACAGCGGTAAAGTTTGTTTGCCTTTTAAACCTACTGTGGTGTAGTTGGTTGCGCCATAGTGCAGTAACTATGTGTTCTAGGTTTAAGTCCCATTTGGGGTATAAATTAATCATATATATATATATATATATATATATATATATATATATATATATATATATATATATATATATATATATACACAAACTCAAAGACGTTTAATGCGATATATGATTTTTTCCTTAAAATTTATTAGGTATTGGTTTTCTCTTCTGCATGTTATTGCATAGTGTTTTTATGAGATGAGAATATATTAGTTTTTAATTTGTGCGAGAAATACTTAAGAATTTAATTTTTCCAGTGAGTAAACTTGAAAGTAAATATCTCGGAATCTGGAAACTTTACTGACTCATGAGTTTATATATTGCCCTCCATGCATGTCGATGGAGAGAGGGTTTAAAACAAACAACCTTTGTTGACTTTAGATCTCGATTTCCTTTTATTCTTTTAACACAGGTTCATATCCAGATCGATGTCCATGGGGGATGGAAAGAAGAGAAAAGGGCTGAGGATTATAAGGAAAGTGATAGTAATACCTTTTATTTTTATTCAGATATGTATACAAACGAAGAATCCCATGTGGGCAGTGGCAGAAATAAATATAAATTGGAAGATGCTAAGGGTGGGTTTGTACACATGGGACAATGCAAATAAGCATAAAGAAAAGGGAGGAGCTTTAGAGACAAATAAACACGAAGAAACTTTATTAAGCAATATCAGAGAATATACTCAATATATATTACAGAGAAAAGAAAGATGAAGTGTTATGGAGAATATAAGAAAGCATATTACCCAAACAATAAATAAAATGGAGTTAAAGATATAAGAAGGAACAGAAATAATTGAGATTAGAGTAGGGAAAGAATTATATTGGAGAGATGTTGCAGAAAGGAAGACAAATAATATTTTCTTTTCCATGGTGGTGGGGAAGCAGAAAAAAGGAAAGAAGGGAAAAGACACAATAAATTTTTGGTAAATATTAATGAAAGGAATCAATGAAAGAGTAATTAGAAGACACTTTCGTTATCATGGGTGCCGACGGAGGTAAGGGGCAAAAGGGAAGAAAATATTAAAGGGATTTAGAGAAAGCGTATGACAGGGTTCATAGAGAGGCTTTGTGCAGTGTGTTGTGACTGTATGGAATAAGTGAAAGTTTGCTGAATGCTGTCAAGAGAGTTTACTTGAATATTAGAGCATGTATGAAGGGTGACAGGGAAGGTTTCCATGTGATGAAGTGGTATGGGTAATATAATTGCGGCTGTCGGGTCTCACTGAAGAATATTCGTGCCTGCCTTCCTTGTGGGTAACCCAAGAAAAGTGGTAGGGGGGGAAATGGCAACTCATTATCCTGAAGTATCAAAAGGACTAGTTGAGGGGAATGGGGCTAAGTATATGCTTATTTATAAGTATGTATGTACATATGTTTACATCTCGTTCATATGCATATAGAATTGGCATTACACAAAGAATATTTCATTTAAAACAAACATATATTTTTACGCAGATTAATATCAGTAAAGTTCTAAATAATTATAATAAGCCACTGGTATTTCGCAGCTCTGACTATGTCTTTGGTAAATAAAGGGAATTGGTGATACCTACGGAATTATCACTATATATGTAAACAACAATAACAATACTGAGCTAAGCACTAACTGACTATCTCCCTGACTTAGTTAAATCTGCCCTGTGTAGTTAACTTCTCCTCTTTCAGTATCGTTGGTCTGTAAACATCAGCATTTATGTGCAAGCCATGGACGACCTCGGCAAATTGAATAATTCCGCTTCATGTAAGAAAGACTGTAGTGTTACTAGTTTCAAAAGCATTTCCTTTGTAAATAACTATAAGCCACTCGGCATGATGAATGAGAAAGTTCTGGTAATCGAAAGAATTTGATAAATACAATATATACTTTATCAAATGATAAAGAAAGGGAAGATATACATGTGTTTTTTTCACTTGTGTAAGATTTACGAAGGAATTTGATCTACAGACGATAAAAACACACATGCATGCATATATATATATATATATATATATATATATATATATATATATATATATATATATATATATATATTATATATATATATATATATATATATATATATATATATATATATATATATATATATATATATATATATATATATATATATATATATATATATATATATATATATATATATATATATATATATGTATATATATATATATATATATATATATATATATATATATATATATATATATATATATATATATATATATATATATATATATATATATATATATATATTTAAATTATTTGAATAATGCCAAAATATAGTGACATTTCCCTCTCCATTTATGATCGTTTTTCATGTACTTGTTTCTAGCAGAATTTCAACATTGCTTTATATAAACGAATTTGGAATATTTGTTAACAGTTTTCTATGCAAGAATTTTCTCTCATTTTATCTGGAGACCTTATTATTTTACCATTACCGCCCAGTATTGGACAAATCCCGAAGCGGAGGTTATTTGCTTGAAGTTACTTTCACATTAAACGAATTTCTTCTGGTCCTGTCATTCATAAACTAGCTTAGAGAGAGAGAGAGAGAGAGAGGAGAGAGAGAGAGAGAGAGAGGAGAGAGAGAGAGAGAGAGAGAGAGAGAGAGAGAGAGAGAGAGAGAGAGAGAGAGAGAGAAAGAGAGAGAGAGAGCGGGGAGAGAGAGAGAGAGAGAGAGAGAGAGAGAGAGAGAGAGAGAGAGAGAGAGAGAGAGAGAGAGAGAGAAAAAAATTCTCCAAGCTTATTTTACATATATATTTTCTTGGAAAGTGAGATCGAGAATATATTTTCCCTTATCGACAAATTAATTTACATGAAAATGTGTTTTCAAAGAAAGAGAGAGAGAGAGAGAGAGAGAGAGAGAGAGAGAGAGAGAGAGAGAGAGAGAGAGAGAGAGAGAGAGAGAGAGAGAGAGAGAGAGAGAGAGAGAGAGAGAGAGAGAGAAGAGAGATAAGTTAGAGATGAAAATTCGATTTGCCTTAATGCTGACGATATTTTTTTTTATCCCTTCTCTGCATACCACGTCCTCCTTATATCCTATATTGTTTTAATTGAATTTCTCAAATTTATTTAAAATTTGCTTGTGAAGAACTGCCAAGAAAATTATTGTGCATTTCACTGTAGCTCATAGCATTCTTTTATTTCTCGTTTTACTTTAATATTAATGATGTTTACTCTTTCCACTCGTTTTTGAAAAATAATTTGGTATATATTATTTATTGAATTATTTATTTCATTATTGATTGATTCGTTCTTTTATATATTTAGAAAAATTGATAATTAATTAAGGTAGAGAAAGACTACCTTTAATAAGTATTCCCTGTGTGTATCGTACTTGTCGGCTAAAAGGCATTTGAATGCAACAGTTCAATCTTCCCTAAAAGAAGACTCTTTTTACGATTTTTCTTAAGTATTTCTTTTTTCGCAGTATATATATATATATATATATATATATATATATATATATATATATATATATATATATATATATATATATATATATATATATATATATATACAGGTTATCTTAGATATTTTGAAAATGAGTCAGTTACACAAATAATTATATTTGCTTGAAATACTAAGCAAAAAGAAATGTTAAACTCTATCTATGAATTCATTTCTTTAACCTCAGCAGGTTTTGAATAAGCATTAACAGAATAACAAAATGAGAAACATATGAGTAATAGACACATATATACGCATACTTGGCCTCATTCCCTCTTGTAAGGAGGATGGCTGAGCCAAGAAACACGCATACACCACGATCCAGACACACCTCAGCTACTTCTCATAGCTCCTAGGGGATAATGGGTCGCCACATTTTCCCACTACTACCATGCTTTGGTCACCCACAAGGTAGGAGTGCAAAAATATTCTTCAGTGAGGCCTGAAAGCCATAGCTGGTTTACCGACACCGCTCATCTCATAGTAACTCCTGCTGCACCTGTCCATCACAGTTCATTAGGCTAACAGGTGCAAAAAATCATTTTGTCCCGTGTCACCTATACACAATCTTCCTCCATTCATTTCCATCTTTTGCATGCCTTCTTCCCTGGTCTACTGATATTCCACGTGCCTCCAGTGCCCTTTTCATACCATCTTTCAATCTCATTCTAGGTCTCCCTCTTGGCTTAACTTCAACCACTTCTGCACTGCACAATCTCTTCACTGTTCGTTCATCACTCATCCTTCCCATTTGTCCAAACCAGTTCCATGTTCTCTCATCTAACCTCTCAGACAGATTTTTGCAATACCCGTTCTCTGCATGATCTCCTCATTTCAAACTCTATCTATTCTAGAAACACCAATCATACTTCTCAAGTACCTCATCTCCAATACATTCAACTGTGTTTTTTTTTCATCCTCTCTTGCATTCCAAGTGTCAGCTCCATAGAATGCTGTAGGCACAATCACACCTTCAAATATCCTTCTCTTCGCATTCATTCCTAAATACCACTTGCTCATAAAACTTTTTTTTTTTTAGTGTGACATCAGGACAGGCAAAAAACTGCCCTCATCAATAAAGGCCCGGGCATGAGAAAACATTTAGACAAAGGAAAAGAAAAAGGTTATGGACAAGGCAGAGATGAGGTAATGATACACAATAGGAAAAGTACAGACTGAAAAAATAGTCAAAGTATTGAGGACCTAAAGATATGGAGGGTTAGGCCATGAGATAATGATAGATCCGCTTTTTGAAGGAAGATACGTTATAAGAATTTGTAAAGACAGAAGCAGAAAGAGAGTTCCAGAGTCTGGAGTAGATGGGAAGAGACAGTCGCTGCACCGAATAATCCACGGGCTACAATACACCACACATTACCTGTGAGATGAGGCTGCTTGGAGATTTTTACACGGCCTCGGCAGTGGGAGAAGGATGCAACTCGTCAACTCATCAGAGCAGCAATTTAAGAAGTAGCAATAGAGTAGAGAAAGGGATGATACCTTACGGCGAAAAGAAAGAGAATTCAGATTAGAATTAAGAGAAGGATCATTAATGATCCTAACTCCCTTAGATTCTACCGTATCAAGGTGATAAATATAAGAAGAAGAACCCCAGATGTGTGAGGAGTATTCTTAACAGGGACGGATAAGACCTTTATAGACATTAAGTAACTGTAAAGAGGAAAAAAAAAAGACGAAAACGAAACAGAGCCCCAAATCTTTTGTATGCAGATTAAGAAATTTGGATAATGTGATTCTTCCAGGACAAGTTAGAGGCTATATGGATCCATAATATATTCAACTTGTTCCTTTCATCCACTCTTTCATTCCAAGTGTCTGCTCCATACATTGCTGTCTGCATAATCACACCTACATATATCCTTCTCATTGCATTCAAGAGAAGTACTGAGGACCTAGAGATATGGAGGATTAGGCCCTAAGATGATGATAGATCCGCTTTTTGAAGGAAGATAGGTTATAAGAATTTGTAAAGACAGAAGCAGGAAGAGAGTTCCAGAGTCTGGAGTATGGGGGAAGAAACAGTCGCTGCACTCACCAATCCACGAGCTACAAAACATCACACTAGCTTCTTTTGTTGAAGTTACCATATGTGACACCATGAATCATATTTTACCCTTGACCGAGACTCGAACTTAAGACACAAAATTACTGTGCCAAGGCGCTACCACCTACACCACTGTAGGTCTAAGATTAATGGTTTCACATATGGTAACGAGTTTATTTGCTTATTATTGATGCCTGTATAGAGTAGGATTTGAATTAAATGTGAAAACGAAGCCACGAGTAAGTTTGGGAGAGACTGGAGTATGAAAAAAGGCATAAAAAAGAATGCATTCATTCCTAGCAAAGCCGGTAAGCTTTGAGGCAGCCCTCTTTCATAGACCTTCAGTGGTGTAGTTGGTAGCGCCTTGGCACAGTATTTATGTGTTTTAGGTTCGAGTCTCGGTCAAGGGTAACATAAGATTTATTGTTTCACATATGGTAATGTGTTTATTTGATTATTATTGATGCCTATATAGTGTGGGATTTGAATTAAATGCAAAGAGAAGGAAAGTGAGGCCACACTCACACACACACACACACACCACACACACACACACACACACACACACACACCACACACACACACACACACACACACACACACACACACACACACACACACACACACACACACACACACACACACACACACACACACACACACACACACACACACACACACACACACACACACACACACACACACACACACACACACACACACACACACACACACACACACACACACACACACACACACACACACACATATATATATATATATATATATATATATATATATTAATTATAGCTCCAATATAAAACTTTTCACAAGGATTAGTGGCTGATTTCTCATTTAAAAATTTCAGGTCAGGACAGTTTTACGACAGTGGCCTTCATATACAATGTTTTTCTATCTTCATATGCAATGTCAATTATTACCTAATAAATTGAAGCTGATGAGGCTAGTGGTACAGAATCATCAGCATAAGCGATGACATCAGACATTATAATGCCCAATTTGCAACCGATCTTCATGTCTCTAATCTTTTTTTTTTTTATTAAAGAATCAATATAATGTGAGAACAAGGTAATTGATAAAGATCCTCCTTGCAGGACACTATTTACTAATCATACCCTCTGAAGGATGAGGCTTACACCATACATTAGCGGTTTAAGTGCAGAAAGCATATTGAATAATTTTTACATATACAATAGGAATACGTCGTTCTGTTTCTATTAAAATCCGATGACTAATGCAGTCAAAGGCTTTACTGATATCAATACAACAAGCATATACAAAAGAATTTGAATTTGTACAACTTAATTCAGTTTCTCTAAAATTATGCATACAGCAGTTATTGATTATTGTGATTTAAATCCACGTTGCCTATCACGCAGTTTTACAGAACTATTCATATTATGCAATATATAATATTCAAATAGCTTAAAAAAGAATTAAAGATGTTATTACTGATAGACAGATAGATAGATAGATAGATAGATAGATAGATAGATAGATAGATAGGTAGATAGATAGATAGATAGATATAATGAAATATATATATATATATATATATATATATATATATATATATATATATATATATATATATATATATATATATATATATATGTAGAGAGAGAGAGAGAGAGAGAGAGAGAGAGAGAGAGAGAGAGAGAGAGAGAGAGAGAGCTTTAATTCATTATATACCCATTTATGACAATGAATCAAGGTCGTGTGGTGAAGCATAAGCTCAGGCGCGAGAATAGATGAATATGCCAGCTCTGTGGCTTTGCCGCTAAAGTAAATATATTGAAATTAAACATTTTAATTGTTAAAGTTCCTATATTTTCCACACCTTCTTTCTTCCCCTATAACTGAAACCTCTTAGAATGAAGAGGTAGAGGTCCTTAAACCCCCCCCCCCTACCTCGATCCGGCACCATTACGAGGTAATGGGCTTTAAGAAGTGCCCCACCATAATTTATAATCTTAAGCGAAAGACTATACACGACTTTACTTAACAGGAGCCAGCTCATATGGTAAATATGAAAGAGATGAAAAGAGGAGTGACCTTTGTTTTATCACTTATTTATTCGATTTTAAAGTAATATATTCTCTTACGTAGCTCTGTATTTATGCACATTTTATATATGAATTTATCATATAATACCTTATATATATTTTTTTTCGCTTATTTAGTTATCTTCTTATTTACTTACCGACTTATTATAAATGTCAGTTATAATAAATAGATTCCGATAGTAATTCCTGCACAATAAAATAGCACATATGTCTTATTAAGAATGCTATTGTAAAATTGGATTTTTTTATTTTAAAAAAGAAGCATCATTGTTAACAAAACAAAATGTCATTGATTCATATAAACCGAGAATGTGTAGTTTAAAATATTAATACGAACAATCAATGATATATAAAAGAACCTTTTCACAAAATATTAGTTGGAAAGTATTGGCAGCTACAAAACCTAAAGTATCCTCAACTCATCACTGTGAAAGTTCCTTGTATTATTCATGATAAATCTCGTATTTTCTCTCAGTAACAAAATAAAGAATAATTTGATGAAAAATAAAGCATCCCACAACAAAATAGTAACATAGCATAGAAGATGTATTACAAATATTACACATCATTATATACTGACCAAATCAGGAGAGGTTTGTTAAAAAGAGTAAGTCAGAATTCTAATGCCATATTAATTCATTTAGGCAATATGACCCACATGATTGATTGGCCTGAAAGCGGCGCAATAATTGATTTTAATACCATGTTTCTTGATGTCTTCTTGAAATCGCTTACGTACTCTTAACACCCAGTTGTAGCTTTATAATAATGACGTAAAAAATAAACAAGCATACATGCAGAGAATGACTGGAAGATTCCTTAAATAGATATTTTCCTAATTTCCCTCAGGATCTCATATATCTCCTAAAAGATACTCTAATTATTAATAAAAACAAAATACTGTGGTCTTCGTAAGAAAGAGCTAGATAGAATGATGAAGAGAAAGAGAGAGAGAGAGAGAGAGAGAGAGAGAGAGAGAGAGAGAGAGAGAGAGAGAGAGAGAGAGAGAGAGAGAGAGAGAGAGAGAGAGAATGAGTCAGTAAGCATGTGAAGTTGTGCTTAAGTGCAATTTATTGTTTTCTCGAGTGTGAGGCACATATGTGAATTACTGTGTTTGTATTGACGTGAAGGTTTAGCCTTAACATTATGCCCATAAATCTACATATAGCCTCGCTCTGATAAGTAAAAAGATCTTAAGAGGAATGTATCCCAAAATCTAAATTCAGGTCAGAAATGAAGACAAGTTAACTACCAATTTAATAGATATGATGCTCTGAGTACGGTAATATATATATATATATATATATATATATATATATATATAT
>JAXCGZ010000110.1:90000-107500 GCA_037179515.1 Halocaridina rubra | reverse complement strand
TGAATAAATACATTTCCTGATCATAAACTGGAATATTACAAAGATAAAGTATAAGGTCTTCAAGATAATTTCCTAGCCAGGTTTGATGATTTACTGAAGTTGAAGCCCTCCTCTGTCTTTCATTTAATTTATTCATGGTTGATGTGGTCGATGATGGCTGTCCAATTCCCGAACCTCTGGTTACGGAATCATCTGCTGTGGAAATGATTTTAATGAAATTACAGGAGGAACTGGGTCTAAAGATGATCCATAAATAGCAGTCTACAATAGAGTTCTGGAAACAAGTTCCTGAAATAAACTATCCTGATCTACAAATGACTAGCTTTCGATTCATCTCAGTTTTCAGCCAACATACTGTTGTGAATCACTGTACTCTACAATGAAGTTTGTTGAAGTCGAAGCATCGTGCATACCTTATAAACCAACACCTAATGGAGCTCATTCGTACAGCTTTGACAACATATAAGCCAGCTATTAAATGACTCACAACTAAGATGGAGACCCACAAGACCACTACTAGCAGTAAATAGCGTCTTTGATAGACTGATATTTGTAGTTTGGCATATTTGTCATAAAATATAATTATAAAATCACTAATTTTGTAAGGTGGAAGTCTGATTAAAACATCTTTAATTATTTGGATTAAATTTTTTTAAATATTTGTGTCTTTATGATTACTGAAACTAATACAAATTAACTACCTAAAAACTGAATGCATGAATAATTATTATTGCTTTTAATATACATTTAGAACACTTTGAATAAAATATATGTAACAAAAATGGGTATGCAACAATATAAACGTTATATGTACATTTTCTTTATGTCCTGCGGCTCTCAAATATCTGAGCTTTATCATTTGCAACTGTAACGTAAGGAACCTTGGCCACCCCTGGCATATATAATACTGATATTCTATAAATATTCTGAAAAAAATTACAAATGAGAAAGAATTTTATTTATTAAAAAGTCAAAACCTGATACTTTTCACAATGTTTGATTACTTAATGTTTGAGCTTTCATTAAACTTAGACATCGAGTTAGGCGTGAAGAGGTAAATTTATTATATTATTCATCCTATAATAATATAATAGAAAACTGATATCTCGTTAAGACGGGTCACGAGGTGATTAATGATATAATATTGACTTTATACAATTGGAAGCAATAGACAAACAATCAAGAAAACTATTCCTTTTCATATATAGAAAAATCAGTTGCATAACTAATATATTTTTTCATCATCGTCAGTTATTCCTATGTTCATATGAGATTGCTGTTTCTAGTTAGCCATTTCTGAAGATTCAAGTTTCTACTGCCAGATGATCTTCCTGACACCAACTTTCCATTTGATCCTGGCTTGAAATCGGAACCCAGCTGAGCTGTCTTGCTTCCTTGTTGCTGAAATTATGAGTGGACTAATTCTTGTGTATACGTACGTATGTATGTGTGTGATTACCTAATTGTGTTTACGGGAAAGAGCCCAAAGCTCGTATCTTCCCGTCTCCTGATCGGTTCCATTTTATACTTAGTGATACTTATCATACCTGTCCTTAAAACTATGGATTGAGATAGCATTAACTACCTCCTCGCTTAGCCAATTCCAATTATCAACTACTATTACACTGAAAAAGTATTTCTTTACATCCTGCAAAGAAGTTTTCTTACAAAGCTTCAAACTATGACCTCTAGTTCTAGAGCCAGCCATATCAAAATATCGATCCCTATCCACTCTATCATAACCATGAAGGAATTTAAAGACTGTCACCATATCCCCCCCTCACTCTTCTAGCTTCGAGTGATGATAAGTCTAATTCCCTCAGCCTCTCATCATAACTGAGATTGCGTATTTCTGGCACCAGTTTCGTGGCATGTCTTTGAACTTTTTCAAGCTTAGCTATGTGCTTTTTCAAGTGCGGATTCCAAAAGGGGGCTACATATTCGAGTTTTGGCCTCACATAGGTTACATAAATATTTCTGAACATTTCCTTGTCCATGTGCCTGAAGGCTACCCTTACATTTGATAAGAATGCATATGCTGCCCTTACTATGCCATTTATATGTATTTCTGGAGACAAATCTGCCAGTATGTTTACTCCTAGATCTCTCTCATTTTCTGTCTCTTGAAGTTGTACTCCCGCCACCGAGTAGTCAAGCTTGGGCCTTCTTGCACTTGTACCCATTCTCATTACCTTACATTTTGAAGTATTGAATTTCATTAGCCACTTTTCTGACCACTTATGCAGATTATTTAGATCCTCCTGAAGTTCTCTACCATTGTTCTCGTTTTTTACTTTCTTCACAATCTTTGCATCATCTGCAAACATATTCATGAATGAATTTACAGACTCTGGTAGGTCATTTACATATACAAGGAACAAAAGTGGCCCTAAAACTGAACCCTGTGGAACTCCACTACTAACTCTTCTCCATTCAGACACTGAGTGTCTTACTCTAACCCTCTGTTCCCTTCCTTCTAAGTAAGTTTTTATCCATTCCAAAACATTTCCACCTATTCTAGCCATTGATTGCAGCTTCCTAATAAGTCTCCCATGTGGAACAGTGTCAAACGCTTTCTGGAAGTCTAGGAATATGCAATCTGCCCAGCCCTCTCTTTCCTGTAAGATTTGGCTTATCTCATCATAAAATTCTAATAAGTTTGTTACTGTTGATCTACCTTCTCTGAAGCCATGTTGCCTCACTGACAAAAAGTTGAAGGATTCCAAGTGAAGAGAAATATGTTACCTTAGTAGTTTCTCCATAACTTTGCAAACCATGCTGGTTAAGGAAACTGGTCTATAGTTCAGAGCCGTATCCCTCCTTCCCTTTTTGAAGATAGGTATCACATTTGCTTGTTTCCAGCATCTTGGAATTTCCCCCGACTCCAGTGACTCCTTAAATATGATACTTAGTGCCACTGATATTGTGTTTGCGCATTTTTTAAGCACATGAGGGGATATGTCATCAGGACCTGTAGCTTTATGGACATCTAAATCCATCAGCGCTTTGCATACCTCTATGGCTGTAAGGTTGATGTTCTCTAATACCGGCCCTTGAGCTTCTATCACTGCAATCTGAGGGGGTGGGGTATTTTCTACTGTAAATACTGACTAAAACTCCTTGTTCAATTCTTTGCAGATTTCCTCATCCGTCTCAGTGATGCTTCCATCCGCTCTCTTTAGCCTTAAAACCTGTTCTTTTACCTTCAGTTTTCCTCTGATAAAGCTGTGGAAAAGCTTTGGATTTTCTTTAGCCTTCCTGGTGATGTCCCTCTCATAGTCTCTCTCTGCCTCTCTCCTTTTACTTAGGTAGTCATTTCTTGCTCTTTTGTAGGTTTGCCAGGCATTTATGTTTTTTCTCCTCCTATACCTTTTCCTGAATTTGTCTCTCCACTCTTTAGCTCTTTTACACCCATTATTGAACCATTTCTCTCTGACATGAATTACACCTACTTTGGTGACAGGTATGCAGCAATCTACTATCTTCCCATATTTCTCACAAAAGATGTCATACATTTCTTGTACAGATTTGTTGTAAAATAAGGTTCTCCGGTCAATAACTGCAAAAAGCTCATTCATTTTGATGTAATCTCCTTTCGGATAGTTCCTCCTCATGTCCTCAGTGCCTCTACTCTCAGGAAGAATATCTTCAATGATATACTCCATCAACAACACACAGTGGTCACTCTTTCCAATTGGTGGTTCATACTCATTTTTTTCAATATCCAACACATTATCTGTGAACACTAGATCAAGTAGTGATGGCTCATCCCCACCCCTGGCCCTTGTTGGTTCCATTACATGTTGGTGTAGGAAATTCCCTTGTATGCAATCTAGGAATCTTGCCCCGAATGAGTCCTCACCACTGTGTGGGTCAAGATTTATCCAATCTATCTCTTTATGATTAAAGTCTCCCATAATCAAAATCCTAAATTTTTTTTCCCGTGCCATGTTAACAACTGAGTTTATGACTTCAATAGTACCTATATGACTTTCCTCATAAACTTCAAGCCTAGTTTGGTTCCTTGGTGGGTTATATACAACAGTTATTATAATGCTCTCTGACCCAGTATTTATGCGAGCAACAAGAAATTCCTTGAACTCACTTTCTATAGCCAAGTTTATTTCTTCAACTTGAATTCTTTCACTTATGAGCAGTGCTATCCCTCCACCAGTCCTCTCAGATCTTTCAACCCTTAATATTCTGAAGCCCTTAGGAAAAACTGTGACACTGTTTATGTCCTCACTCAACTTAGTCTCTGTAATTGCTACTATATCTGCCTTACTGTTGTGAATCCTATCTTTTAGTTCTACTGCCTTACCAGCTAATCCATCAGCATTTGTGTATAACAATCTTAATGAGGCCCCATCCCCTGATCTTCTGTCATTATCTTCTTTATCTCCCCTTTGTCTCGAAGAACTCTGTAACGAAAATTTTTCTTCTGTTCTTCATTTCTTTCATCATTTAACCGTCTTGCCTCTTGCAACAAGTTTTTGATCTTTCCCATCTCTTCCTGTGTTCTGTATCATCTAATGAACACTTCTTTGAATTCTTGAAGGTCTTTTAGACTTTTTTTTCTCAACAATATTTCCCTACATGTTTCCCCTCTCTCAAAAGTTACTTTTGTTGGTCTCGGCTTTCCTTCCTTCGAATATTTACTTAGTTGGTGTATGTTTACAATATCCTCAGGACCACAAACTACTCCAAGCTTTCTTATCAGGTCTACAACCCTAGCCTTATTTTCTTCAAGTCTCCCCTGCCATGTTGGCTCCTGGGATTCACTTATGCCTGAGATTACCACTGTCTTCTCCTTATCAAGTGCCTGTCTGATGAGTAGGTTTGCCCTTTCCATCACAACGTCTTTCATTTTTTCGATTACTGTCTCTTTATAGTCAACTGTTTGTATGTTTTCCAGTGCCACCACCTTTACAGCCTCTTTTACTGCCACATTCCCCTTTAGTGCATCAGCAAAGGAAGTTTTCATGGCATCATTTTCCATATTCAGCTCCTGGAACTCTTTTCTGAACTGTTCAATGTTTTCCTTAATCTGAACATTCCAAGCAGCAATCTCGTCTCTCTCAGAAGAGAGCAGTGAACTAACATCTAATTCCTTTAGGTTGTCATTCAGCTGTTTGTTTTTATCTTCTTGTTTAGAAATTCTAGATTCTAGTTGACTTTTTTCCCCTTCCAGCTTCTTTATTCTTTTTTCTAGTTCCTTTCTCTCCTGCCCTTGTGCTTTATTTGCTTCCTCCAAAGATCTTATTTGCTCTCTGAGTGTTTCATTCTCTTTCATTTCTCCATCCATATTCCGAATTTTATCATCAAGGCTTATAACCATTGCCTCTAAATTCTTGATTTTCCGTTTAAGTCTCCTAATGGCTACCCCTCCTACCGACCCATGGATGGGAGAGGTTTGGGACAGAGATGGCGTCATTTTTATGTTCTCCGTCTCACAAAATATGTGTGATTACCTAATTGTGATTACCTAATTGTGTTTACGGGAAAGAGCCCAAAGCTCGTATCTTCCCGTCTCCTGATCGGTTCCATTTTATACTTAGTGATACTTATCATACCTGTCCTTAAAAAGTATGGATTGAGATAGCATTAACTACCTCCTCGCTTAGTCAATTCCAATTATCAACTACTCTTACACTGAAAAAGTATTTCCTTACATCCTGCAAAGAAGTTTTCTTACGAAGCTTCAAACTATGACCTCTAGTTCTAGAGCCAGCCATATCAAAATATCGATCCCTATCCACTCTATCATAACCATGAAGGAATTTAAAGACTGTCACCATATCCCCCCCCTCACTCTTCTAGCTTCGAGTGATGGTAAGTCTAATTCCCTCAGCCTCTCATCATAACTGAGATTGCGTATTTCTGGCACCAGTTTCGTGGCATGTCTTTGAACTTTTTCAAGCTTAGCTATGTGCTTTTTCAAGTGCGGATTCCAAAAGGGGGCTGCATATTCGAGTTTTGGCCTCACATAGGTTACATAAATATTTCTGAACATTTCCTTGTCGATGTGCCTGAAGGCTACCCTTACATTTGATAAGAATGCATATGCTGCCTTTACTATGCCATTTATATGTATTTCTGGAGACAAATCTGCCAGTATGTTTACTCCTAAATCTCTCTCATTTTCTGTCTCTTGAAGTTGTACTCCAGCCACCGAGTAGTCAAGCTTGGGCCTTCTTGCACTTGTACCCATTCTCATTACCTTACATTTTGAAGTGTTGAATTTCATTAGCCACTTTTCTGACCACTCATGCAGATTATTTAGAGCCTCCTGAAGTTCTCTACCATTGTTCTCGTTTTTTACTTTCTTCACAATCTTTGCATCATCTGCAAACATATTCATGAATGAATTTACAGACTCTGGTAGGTCATTTACATATACAAGGAACAAAAGTGGCCCTAAAACTGAACCCTGTGGAACTCCACTACTAACTCTTCTCCATTCAGACACTGAGTGTCTTACTCTAACCCTCTGTTCCCTTCCTTCTAAGTAAGTTTGTATCCATTCCAAAACATTTCCACCTATTCTAGCCATTGATTGCAGCATCCTAATAAGTCTCCCATGTGGAACAGTGTCAAACGCTTTCTGGAAGTCTAGGAATATGCAATCTGCCCAGCCCTCTCTTTCCTGTAAGATTTGGCTTACCTCATCATAAAATTCTAATAAGTTTGTTACTGTTGATCTACCTTCTCTGAAGCCATGTTGCCTCACTGACAAAAAGTTGAAGGATTCCAAGTGAAGAGAGATATGTTTTCTTAGTAGTTTCTCCATAACTTTGCAAACTATGCTGGTCAAGGAAACTGGTCTATAGTTCAGAGCCGTATCCCTCCTTCCCTTTTTGATGATAGGTATCACATTTGCTTGTTTCCAGCATCTGTGTGTGTGTGTGTGTGTGTGGTGTGTGTGTGTGTGTGTGTGTGTGCATACGCACACAGGCACGTAGTTATTCTCCTCTATCTAAGATATGGAGAACTCTCGTTTAGATTTTATTAACTAATAAATGTTTTAGACTAAGAATAAAAGCATAATGATAACTCCAAACGAAAAGATACAGGTAATTCGAATTGCATAAAAGAATAAATACGAATCGAAGTGACTCCTGAAACACTTCTTGGGAGAATCAGAAATACACAAAAAGTTCAATGTATCCAAACATGCAAGTCATGTACAGGTCACACTTTATACCGAAGCTCTATATCCATATGCATAGCATTACACAAACACATACACTCGCTCACATACAAACATACACTTTCACATATATCTATTGTTTTAATATTTCACTTTATGTGGTGCATGATTCCTATTAAGAAATACTGTCACTCAACTCTCCAATGTGGTTCATACAGCTTCATCTTCACCAAAGCCAAATGAGGATAAAAATGAGAGGGCAGGGAGTGTCTTTATTGTGGTATCCCCCAATCACTACAACGGGCTACTGAATATACATAGTACATTAGTGGTGAGATCTAGTGATGGAAATGTAGCGTCATGAACTTTCGACCTTAAATTTTTTTTATTTTTTTTTATGATTGTGACACCAGGACGGACCAAAAAAAAAAAATAAATCTACCCTCATCGGGCCTGGGTACGAAGAAAATATAAAGAAAAACTGTGATTGGGGGGTCTTGTGACTTGTCAGATGTAAAGGGATAATAAGACATGTGTAATGAATATCTAAAAATATTCTGTGTTGATGTAGGCATAGAAAGTGAACCGTAGCTGTCGAAATAACTAATTTGCTTTTTCCTCTTGGTGATTTAACCAAAACTTTCAGAAATACTTCATTTTCCTACACTTTATTAATTGATTATATATTAGATTTTACATTGGATTTGAAAGAATGTATGTAAGAGAATGGGCGCATGTGTGTGTGTATGTGTGAGGTCAAAACACACCATTAAAACGATAGACTCCTCAAGGCGGAAATTTAAATAGGCATCAGAGCCAAAAATTACCTATCAAGCTTTCAGTGTAATGAACGCTTCAATTTCTTAGCATTTGCCACACTTTTTTATGCCCTAATTTCATAAAAAAAAAAGCTTACATATATGAGTTTTCCAGGTTTTTGAAGCTATTGGTTCTAGTGCACTGATTAGACCACGAGTTGCTGTTACTGTATAAACAGTACATAAACAATATATTTAATCCTATTTATTTGTATTGCATAACATCAATGAAAACACTCTTTTCATTCAAGTTTCTCCAAACGACATTCGGGTTTACATAAACAATCAAGGTTACAATGTAATGGAAACTTCCTTATCGGTCCAGCAACCCTGATCAGGTAGCCCTAAAAGTTGCTGAGATCATAACCTTGGAAATTGAGGCATACATCCCCTCTTCTATGAAAACTTTTTCTCCCCCTAAACCTTAGTTTGATTGTGCCTGCTCAATGGCTCTTCAGGCTAAGGATCAGGCACAACGGTCGTACCAAGTCACTCCTTCTGATTTTACTAACTCTGATTTTATAGTAGCTAGGAATCGCTGTTCTGCTCAGATTCGAAGATCTAAGGCTTCGTTTATAAGAAGGAAAGTTGATGACCTTAACTCCTCTCCCACTGACAAATGTGTCTGGTCCTTAGCCAAAAATCTCTCTAAAAACTTATTTAACTCAAGCTTTCCCTCTCTTATTCGGTCTGATGCTTCTTTTGATTGCTCTTCCAATGACAAAGCAAATCTTGTTAGTTCTCATTATTCTGCCAACTCTTACGTATGCGATTCCAGTGCACCTCGCACTCAATGTTTGCTCCTCTCTAACCCTATACCTCTCCATATCCTTTCTTCATGCAAAGTTCAAAAGGTTCTTTGCTCACTAAAGACGAACAAGGCATCTGATCCAGATGGTATCCCTACAAGGTTCCTTAAGGAGTTTGTACATGAACTTCTCTGAGGAACTATGGGGAATCATTTCTCGTCGCCCTTGATATCTCTAAGTCTTTTGACAGAGTCTGACAAAAGGCTCTCTTGACCAAATTCCCTGCCCATGGCTTTACTCCTTCTCTTCGTTCTTTGATATCCAGTAATTTTTTTTTTACCGTTTTATATCTGTGGTTGTTGACTGTGCAAATCTAGTCCATTCCCTGTTACAAGTGGTGTTCCTCGGGGCTCTGATGTTTAACCAACTCTGTTCCTTCTCTTCATCTATGATAATATTCAGTCCCTATCTTACTCTCTTTTTCATGCCTTTGCCAACAAGTTTGCCCTTCATATATATATATATATATATATATATATATATATATATATATATATATATATATATATATATATATATATATATATATATATATATATATATATATATAAAACCAAATAAGCATACTTCATATGTGAAAACATGAATCCCTTTTTACCACGACCGGCACTTGAACCTAGGACTTATAATTACTAAGTCAAAGCGCTACCAACCATACCACAGAAGGTTAAAAGGAATCCAACCTTATTGCTTATATGCTATGGTTAGGAATTAACGCATTCTATCTGAATGCCAGTATGTTCATATTACAAATTTGCTAACCTCACTCGTGGCTTCATTTTCGCATTTAATTCCACTCCCAATCTCATTCGGGTCATACAATAACCAAATAAGCACATTACATATGTGAAAACATGAATCCTTTTGTACCCCGACCGGGACTCGAACCTAGGACTTATAATTACTAAGTCAAGGTGCTACCAGCTACACCACAGAAGGTTAAAAGGAAGCCAACTTTATAGCTTATATCTGCTATTATTAAGAATGAGCGCATTCTATCTGAATGCAACTATGTTCATATTACAGATTCCCCAACCTCACTCGTGGTTTCAGTTTCGCATTTAATTCAACTCCCAATATCATTCGGGTCCAACAATAACCAAATAAGCATATTACATATGTGAAAACATGAATCATCTTTTTACCCCGACCGGGACTTGAACCTAGGACTAATAATTACTAATTCAAGGTGCTACCAACTACACTACAGAAAGTTAAAAGGAATCCAACCTTTTAGCTTATATCTGCTATACTTAGGAATGAACGGATTCTATCTGAATGCCACTCTGTTCATATTACAGATTAGCCAACCTCACTTGTGGCTTCTGTGGTGTAGTTGGTAGCTCTCTGACTCAGTAATTATAAGTCCTAGGCTCAAGTCCCAGTTGGGGTAAAAAATAATATATTTATACACACACACACACACACACACACACACACACACACACACACACACACACACACACACACACACACACACACACACACACACACACACACACACACACACACACACACACACACACACACACACACACACACACACACACACACACACACACACACACACACATATATATATATATATATATATATTGTTTTTTTTTACTCAAGTATGTAGATCAAGTCTGAAGTGTTGTTGCATGAATTCCCTGTTCTTAATACTTATATATATTTAACATTGCTATCTCAGTTGTAAATATTTTTAAATATGTTTAAATATGGTTGTTTCAGTTGAAAATATTAGCTCTGGGTGTGTACTTCCACGTTCACAGCTGGTGTTTTCTAGGAATTTAAATTTATTTAAGTTTATACATACATACCTACATATACAATGTCCACAACCCTGTGTAAGGGGTGACCTAGTCAAAGCACAAGCTCATGCACGGTAAGCTAATATTATTTGATCACCTCTCAGAGGGGATAAAGAACAGCGAGAATTCCCCACCACCACCACCCTGCTTGGGGCATCCACAGGGTATGTGGGTAAGGATGTTCTACCGTAAAGACCAACAAATGGAGCTGGTGTATCACGCCGCTTTTAGGAAAACATTGATGGAAATTTCTAAAATTCATAAGCTTGATTTCAGGACAATGATAAAGAATCCTTTGATTAGTGTAAATGCTTTATTTAGACATAGCTTAAGAATTTTATATTGGTTGTAAGAGCATCTGCTCTTATTAGAGCTTGTATAACAACTTGAAAAATTGTAAATGTAAGTGTAAATGTAATTTTAGACATTGCTTAAAAAATTAACCATTTTTAAGTTTTAGCTTTCCTTCCTTAGGAAAGTTTTGTGAAGCAAAAACTTACTGAGAAGCTAGTTAGAAATAGCAACTACATATAATCAAATGAAATTCAAGTGAGATTTAATAGTCGGTGGAAGCATATTGCAGCAATTAACATTGGCACTTTTGATTAGGAGCGCCAAGCACACAAGGTACGGTATCAGCGAGAGAGACTGGACCGATATATTGGAATAAGGAACGGAAAAATTAACAAAAGAAAGGCCATATAGGTCATGAAAATATGAAAGGCTGAAAGAAAAGGAAAACAGCAGAAAGAGGCAGGGGAAATAAAAGTGAAAAACAAGATTGGAAGATATAGTAACTGCAAGAGAAAATAGCAAATAGGAACCAAAAATAAGAGAGAGATTAAGAGCTAAGAAGTAAGGGAACAGATGAAAGAAGAAGGAATAAAGAAAGAACAAAAAATATAAAAAAGACGAGGAAAGTAATAGGGAAAAGGAGGGAAGTATGAGAAAAAAAGGTATGGAAAGAGTAACTGAAAATAAATAAAAAGAATAAAGAAAACGTTGAAAAGGGATGAAGAAAAAATGGAATTGGGAAAAGGAAGGAGGTATAAAAAACAGGTAAAAAGCGGATAAAGTAAGATGAAAGGGAATAGTCAATAGGCAGATAGTTCAAAGAGATGAAATTTCAATAGAATAATAATTGTGTGATAAATGAATGAAGACATTTTTGCATTCTTTAGAAAAAAAAGAGATCAAACTATCTAGAGGAAGGAAAAAAATAACATCTTCATATAAACAACTGTAAAGAAATAGAATGATAGTTTTAAAAAGTGATTAAACATGTGGATAGAAATTTATATTACAACACACTAAACTGACAAAACAACAGAATCGACCTCGTAATACACTATAAATAAAAAATGGAAATGTAGAATTAAATATGTGAATTATAAAATATGTATTTCAATTTCTATTTGTAAAGGTAAAAAAGTTTTCAGAATCAGAAAAGATGTGTGGTCATCTACGAGGGTCCCAAGCGTGTTTGCTTACCTTACTCGGCGCCTGATAGAGAACGTGACTTCTTAAATAGATACATAGAAAACAATGAAAAGAAATTAACTTTTTGTTGATATGTAGATCAATCTATTTTAGGAAATCATTTCGGTAATGCATAAACTATTGACAATCAATCTTTAAGAAATACCAAATTTCATTTATCAAATTATGATTTCTATTGATTACAATAACTGAAGAAACAAATTAGCTCATACCGGTGCCTGTCGCAATCTCTGATACACTAAGTTGGTGTCAGGAAGGATAAGTGGCTTAAAAACTTGAAAGATAAAACCAGCCAATACTATCCAAGAGGCGACCATTAATCTCCGTTATACATCTCTGCCAATCCCATTAGTGGCCAGCAAACACATTTGCATTTGTTTCATCTAGATAGCCTATAAATTCGAGGAAAAAAAATTAAATGTGTTTTCCGGTAACTAGTAGGTTGGAGAGGGGTAAAACAGAGACTAATGGTCGCAATAGCATTCCTCTGACAGATTTTATCAGTGGATGATCCCATTCTTTCTCTTTTACAACCACAGTGGGTTTAGTGGACAAAGTTGTGGTGCTCTATTTTAGAGTTCCCAGGTTCTATTCCTGACAAGGAAGGGAGATTATTTGCATACATATAAAAATGTGTAATTGCGTTACCTTTGTTATTATTATCATCATTGCAGTTATTATGATTATCAGATACATAGCAAATACGGGGGAGAAACCATTCTTTTAATGCTTTTTCATAACATATGTAAACCATTTATGCTTGGGGAAAGCGGTTGCACTGGAGTAACAACACGTGACATGGAAAGTGAAAAGAAAACCGTGCTAGAGCCCACTACTGAGCGTTAGGAAGGGATCCAGCCTAAATTTCCCAGTTCTAAAGCGTGACCAGCCCCATTCCAATGAGAATTTATAGATCACGAAACAGCAATCAAAATTTTATAGCAACAGGCCCAATGTGTCAGATTCCTTCAAAGTAGGATTCATTAAGCGAGAGTTAATATTCAGTCATTTTTTATTCAATATGATAATTATTGCAAATTGCTCTGAATCCACAACCGAGGGCACGAAATTTGATTTTCATTTCTTGCTTTATAAAGAATATTGGTTAAAGGAAGAAATAGAAATTTGTAAATAATGGCCATGAAATACTGCGTAATCACCTTTCTACTGCTCTCAACTCCGATTTGCAGAGGGTATCTGAGTGAGGAACTCAAAAATTCTGTTAAATTCAATGCCGTCAAGACACAGTTTCTGGCTATCTCTTTATCTTCTTCTCCTCCTGACAACCCTATTGTCTTCGAAACTAACGAAATTTACCCTCTTAATTCTATCAACATAAAAGGAATCCATATAGCCTTTATCTTGTCTTGGAGGAATAACATAATCCAAATGTCTAAATCTTCATTTAAAATATTGGGGGTTCTGTTTCGTTTTCGACATTACTTTTCCTCTGTTCAGTTACTTAAAATCTATAAAGGTTTACCCGTCCATGCTTAGAGTACTGTTCACACATCTGGTGTGCTTCTTCTTATACTTATCTTCTTGATAGGGTTGAATTAAAGGCAGTCTGACTCATTAATAATCCTTTTCTTACTTCAACTCTGGATTCTCTCTCTCTTCGTCGCAAGGTATCATCCCTTCCTCTATTTTATCGCTACCACTTCCATCGCTGATCTGATGACTTTGCGAGTTGCATTCCTCCTCCATCGCCGAGGCCGCCTAACATTTACCAAGCGGCCTCATCTCACAGGTACTGTGTGGAGATTTGTAGCTCGCGGATTGGTCGGTGCAGCAACTGCTTCTTCCCAGCTACCTCCTGACTCTGGAACTCTCATCTTCCACCTGTCTTTCCAAATTCTTATGACCTATCTTCCTTCAAAATGCTGAACAATCATCATCTCAGGGCCTAATCCTCCATATATCTAGGTTCTCTTTACTATGACTGTTTTTTCTAACTGTCGTTTTCCTTTGTGTAACATTACCTCATCTCTGCCTTGTCCTTAGCTTTTTCTTTTCCATCATCTTGGTGTTTCCTCATGCCCGAACATTTATTGGTGATGGTAGTTTCTACCTGTCCCGGTGTCATACTCATTAAAAAAAACCTCTAGGTCCTTAGTACTTTGACTATTTTTACTGTCTGTCATTTTCCTTTGTGTAATATATATATATATATATATATATATATATATATATATATATATATATATATATATATATATATATGTGTGTGTGTGTGTGTGTGTGTGTGCGTAGGCATGATTGTATGTATGGATAAATATATTAACATATTAACAGAGAAAAATAAAAACATTAAGATCAACAATTCCCTTACAAGGGGATGGTCGAACCAAAGCCAATCCTAGATTCTTTGTGGGAAGCGGATGCAAAGGTGGGAATTCCAGGTTTTCTAGCTCCGCTCTTTTTAATTGGCTTTTATGGCGCGCAAGGGGGTATATATATATATATATATATATATATATATATATATATATATATATATATATATATATATATATATATATATATATATATATATATATATATATATATATATATATATATATATATATATATATATATATATATATATATATATATATATATATATATATATATATATATATATATATATATATATATAATTTTGTCCCTGTGGAAACGGAGCTTTCCAACCATCATATTTTTCCATAGAGTTCCATTTACCAATGCTTCTTCACTTGCCGGACGATGGGATGGAGGCATATATATATCTATCTTTCTGTCTATATATATATATATATATATATATATATATATATATATATATATATATATATATATATATGCCTCCATCCCATCGTCCGGCAAGTGAAGAAGCATTGGTAAATGGAACTCTCTTGGAAAAATATGATGGTTGGAAAGCTCCGTTTCCACGGGGACAAAATAATTTTCTCCATGAGGAAGTCTTCAAAAACCAGTGCTTGAAATTTATATATATATATATATATATATATATATATATATATATATATATATATATATATATATATATATATATATATATATATATATATATATATATATATATATATATATATATATATATATATATATATATATATATATATATATATATATATATATAGAGAGAGAGAGAGAGAGAGAGAGAGAGAGAGAGAGAGAGAGAGAGAGAACAGATAAGGAGATATATAAATAGACAAATATAAGGATTAACAGTTAGATAAATAGCTGTACAAAATACAGAAGCAAGTAATATATAAGAATAAATGTTACTGAATAGGTAGAGATACTAATAGACAAAAGATTTGCATATTAAGCTAGAAAGATAAAAGCAAATACAATTAAAATTTAACTTAATAAATGCATAACTATGTAGATAACTAGGTAATCAGACCAAAACATACATAATATAATGAAAGAGAGAGAGGGAAAAAAATACAAAATGCAAACAAGCAAATACAGACAGATGACTGAATATAGCCAATTGCAAAATATAAAGTTTGCATCATTAATATATAACCTCATTCTCAGTAATAAAAACAAAGGCAGAATAATCCAAAAAGGTATTTTTTACAAAGCAAAGAAATATGTAAAAAAGGGTTTCGGAGGAGGAAAAATGTAATTCAGGAAAGTAAGAAATGCAATAAAAGAAACATATGGTGTAATGAGGAAAAATGAAATATGTGATGATGCAATAGTAAGCAATGCATTTGGAAAAAGAAAAATACGCATTGTTAGAAGTAAATAAGAGAAAAGAGAAACTAAGAGTTACATGCTACAGAAAAAGCTAAGAAATAAATATAAATAGATTTTACTTGACATATAATGGGTGCCAGAGGCGTTTCAGAGCCTTCTTTAAAGACGTGAATGCAATAATAGAGTATAATGTTAGGTAAGGATTTCATACCACTTATTCGTGTCTGCTCCACTTGCCAGAAAAGTATCAGCAACTGCAGTGAGGGATTACATGCATACATATACAATGACCGCAAAGCCCCCTGTAAGAGGGGTGGCCAAGTCTTTGCACACAAATTCACCAGACATCAATAGAACTCGAGCACTACTCTTAGCTCCTTGGGGGCAAAGGGTTGCTACGTATCACCCCCACTATCACCCTGCTTGGGTCACCCACAAGATAAGTGGATAAGGAATTTTTCTATAAAAGTGGAAATGTAAAGCTTGAAACCACCACTTCCATATTTGTTTTCCTAATACAGAAATTCCACTAAAGCGAAGAAAAACTAAATAGAAATAAACGAAAGTGGTAAGACTGGAATATTCTATACTCTCAAATCTATGAGAGAGAGAGAGAGAGAGAGAGAGAGAGAGAGAGAGAGAGAGAGAGAGAGAGAGAGAGAGAGAGAGAGAGAGAGAGAGAGAGAGAGGGGGGTTTCTTTATATAACGAAATACTCAAATAGCATATATTACCACTATTAATTTTGAGAGGAGATGGGTTAATGCACATAAAACTCTCATAGGCATAGGTTATTGGCATTCTTGAATTCCTAAATTATTTGTTCTATTCTCAACCGATATTATCAGTTTAGACGGTCTGAGGTAATTATGTTTACTTTCTCTTTTAAATCTCTCTCTCTCTCCTCTCTCTCTCTCTCTCTCTCTCTCTCTCTCTCTCTCTCTCTCTCCTCTCTCTCTCTCTCTCTCTCTCTCTCTCTCTCCTCTCTTCTCTCCTCTCTCTCTCTCTCCTCTCTCTCTCTCTCTCTCTCTCTCTCTCTCTCTCTGCATACCTACTTACTTTCCTGCCCACTTACTCATTAACCCACCCGGCTACTTACTTTCATACCTACCTACCTACCTACCTACCTACCTACCTATCTGAAATGAATAAGAAAATCAACTCAATTGGATGAATGACTTCGACATTTTCACTCAACAGAAATTTAAACAAATTACTAAATCTGTTTCCAGTCATACGCTAATATGTCTCCCCAATAGAGACGTTCTTATATATTTGCAAAAATTATTAAGATGTTCAAAGTAGATTGATGATCTTAATCATGAAAAATAATCTGTTAAACAAGAGCGTATAGTTAGAAGTTAAATCACCCCTCTGCTCATTTTGCAATCATCTTAATTTACATGTGATACTGGGACGGGCAGAGATGTAGTGGGAAAATATGTAGACGAAGAAAAAGAAGACTGGAACGGGAACGAAAACTGCCCTCACCGGGGCAGCACACCAAGAAAGCAAAAAATATGAGGGAAAAAACAAAGGAAAATAGAGATGGGAAGTGTTGTGAGTCGTCAGATATGAAGGGACAGTAAGGGATGTGGGACGAGTAAGTGCAGCATATTTGGAGCAGATGCAGTCATAGGAACAGAAGAGTAACAGAAAGAAGATTTCAAGGTTGAGCTGCCTAGGCCAGTCCTACTTAAGTCCAACAGACCTT
>JAXCGZ010000110.1:77500-85000 GCA_037179515.1 Halocaridina rubra | reverse complement strand
TCGAATGGGAACTAACTGGGGCACATTAAAAGGTATATTGCAACTGGGATGTGGATAGATCAAAAGTGGTGTCTAGCACCTCTTCTCCCTTTGCCAACTGAGAGCCATACATATGACTGTCCTGATGATCCTTGAACAGTGTTATTATTTAAGTATTATGTTTCCTATCCCCATAGTGCAAACCTGTGACAAAAATATAATTCTGAATAAAGAAGAAAAATATTTTCAATACAAAGTGTGAATACATAGAAAGTGTTAAGTATCTGTCACCAGCCCCTACTTTGTAAACTAGTGGCATATGTTTTAGGATCCAGAGAAAAGAAAAGATAGCTTATACATACATATATCTATATAAAAAGGTTACAATTTCCCTTGAAGAGTGGGTGATTTAGTCAAAGAACACATTCATTCACTAAAAGGTCCACTTATCCCATTGGTCACATCTCTGCATCTTTGGAATGAAAAGCCACAGAAATCCCCCCCCCCCTCAGGTCAAACATAGTGTAGCTAGAGCAAAACTGTCATCCGACAGTCATAGCTGTTTCTCTCCAACCGCTTTACCTTATTGTTGTCGCCTTTTCCTCCCACTTACTATACTCTTCAGCAACGAGAAGGCGCAGGATATCCCTTGAGCCGCATCAGCCATTCAGTCTTTCTCCACCTATCCCTATGTCTTTCACTCTCTCTTCTCTGCTCCATAGAGATAGCATGTACTTTTTCTACCCATTCCATCAGCATCATTCCTCAAGATATATCTGCTTCTGATATATCTTCAATGGTCATTTTTTCATTCATTATTCTCATGTGTCCAAATCACCTCAGCAATGTGATCAACCTTCTCAGGCAGCTTACTTCCATTAATTTCTCTATTTCACCTCATCATTACGCACGACATCCGTGTTTGATACAAGTATCAATCATTTAATTATTTTCGATCTGCTCCTTTCATCCTTTGTGAATTTCAAATTTTGTTTTACGCAAAATCGTAGGCATTATCATTCCTTCCTGCTACATCTATTTCCTTCGAAAATCTGAAAATAATAAAGAGGGCATTATTTTTCAAAGTACACAAGCAAATGTTCTCACTGAGTGACAAAATCAGTCTAGATATATAAATAAGAGTGGCATTCAGTTGCAATCTAAGTTTCATTTTCATTCGTTATATAAACAGCAAATTCAAAATGAATATGCATATATATATATATATATATATATATATATATATATATATATATATATATATATATATATATATATATATATATGTTCCGGTTCCGGTTTTACGTCACGGACTCCCTTATCAACCAAGGGCTAGGACGGTTGCCTTCTTGCGAAGGACTTGTTTTGGCAGATGTAATCCTTACGCTGAGTGCATGCCTTTGCTAACCTCAGACCGTGACGGGGCGCGAACCCTCGACCTGACGCCTCAGAGTCGGAGACGCTACCGACTGAGCCACGGCGACTACATATATATATATATATATATATATATATATATATATATATATATATATATATATATATATATATATATATATATATATAGATAGATAGATAGATAGATATATATATATATATATATATATATATATATATATATATATATATATATATATATATATATATATATATATATATATGACCAAGTAAGCACATTACATATGTGAAAACATTAATAATTTTTTACCCCGACCGGGACTTGACCTGGGACTTATAATTACTAAGTCAAGGCGCTGCCAACTACACCACAGAAGGTTAAGAGGAATCCAACCTCATAGCTTATATCTGCTATACTTAGGAACGAATGCATTCTATCTAAATGCCACTATGTTCATATTACAGATTCTCCAACCTCACTTGTGGCTTCATTTTCGCATTTAATTCAATTTCTAATCTCATTCGGGCCATACAATAACCAAATAAGCACATTACATATGTGAAAACATGAATCATTTTTTACCCCGACCGGGACTTGAACCTAGGACTTATAATTATTAAGTCGCCGGTAGGAGTAAAAATGATTCATGTTTTCTCATATGTAATGTGCTTATTTGGTTAATGTATGCCCCGAATGAGATTGGGAATTGAGTTAAATGCGAAAATGAAGCCACGAGTGAGGTTGGGGAATCTGTAATATGAACATAGTGGCATTCAGATAGAATGCATTCATTCCTAAGTATAGCAGATATAAGCTTTAAGGTTGGATTCCTTTTAACCTTCTTTGGTGTAGTTGGTAGCGCCTTGACTTAGCAATTATAAGTCCTAGGTTCAAGTCCAGGTGGGGGTAAAAAATAAAAATCTCTCTCTCTCTCTCTCTCTCTCTCTCTCTCTCTCTCTCTCTCTCTCTCTCTCTCTCTCTCTCTCTCTCTCTCTCTCTCTCTCTCTCTCTCTCTCTCTCTCTCTCTCTCTCTCTCTATATATATATATATATATATATATATATATATATATATATATATATATATATATATATATATAACCCAGCCACTGAGGGGGGGCAAGCCAGCCTCAACTTTATGCCGGTCCCAAACCCGGGTAGATGGGGAGGGTTGGCGGCAGGGAGGGCAGCCAGCCATAAAAATTTTGCCAAAACCAAAATATGGCCAGTACAGATAACTGGCCAGAACCATCGACCCCACATAAAAGTGGGAAAAGATGTAGACAAAGAAGAAGAAGTAGAAGATATATATATATATATATATATATATATATATATATATATATATATATATATATATATATAGAGAGAGAGAGAGAGAGAGAGAGAGAGAGAGAGAGAGAGAGAGAGAGAGAGAGAGAGAGAGATATATATATATATATATATATATATATATATATATATATATATATATATATATATATATATATATATATATATATATATATGATTAAGTACAAAAATATTTGGTGTTTTAAAAGATGTACATCAGTTGGGGGTGAATTACACTAGGGAATTGTTTCAAAAACATAAAAGATTGAAGTTGAACTATGAATTTGGGATGAATATAAACAAATAAACAAACAAATAAGCGATGATGCCCATTAGGTAGATCTGTTGATAGAGAGTATGTTTCTCATCCATGAGGTCACGAGTTCAAATTTCCAAAATATTTCGCATACTCTCTCTTTGCCAGAATCACATGAGAATAAAAGGCTTGGCAGTTTCAACTCATCTGGCTTAATAAGTACATCATTAGATAAGAAGGATTAATGGCAGACCAATATTGTTCACATAAACATGCCTTTAGATAGACAAAAATATCAATATTGAACCTCTCGTAGCAAAAGGAAAAAATCGCTGTTAAAAACTGCAAGCTGGATGTTTTTCGCAGTGCCCAATCGTGGGAAGGGCATCCTGCTGAAATAACTGGCTCCAGTTTGTCTGTGCTAACCCCCATAGCGGGGAATAAGTGTGTCACATTAAGCCTAAGAAAATAAAATCAGCAATATACTCTTTTCATAATGCTGAATCCCTGAGAGTCAGGTTTTGAACTTGTAATAGATCAACGAAGATTTTAAAGAAATTGAGCCTCTTTATTCGTACTATAAGTGAAATCTTGACTGTAGTGAATAAACAATAGGAGGCAAGTTTATATCTACCAAAAGAAGTACCAACTGAAATCACATAAACTCTCTTATCAATCTAATGAAACTTCAAAATCGCAATTAAAAATATAGTTTTAGTCGAATCCAGGTCAGTGTTCCTGTTTATGTTAAGTTATGCTCAAAACTATGGCTATATAACATCTTTTATCTAAAAACAGTGTTTCAACACCGCATTATTTATAAAAATTAGTCCCTATTCTACACACGGTAAACAGAGACACGCTAGAATTGAGGGACTACTACTGGCTTTCCTTCCTAACGTCCAGCGATGGAAACAAAGCTACGTACCTATCATTCTTCTAAAACAACTCCTCTTCATTACATTCAATCAGGGTGCTTAATACCCCCCTCTTCTGATCTCTTCCCCCTTATCATCATGTTTTATATTCTCGATTTGTCTCTTATCCTGTCTTCGTATTTATCCCTCTCTTGTCCTAGTACCTTCAAATTTATTGTATATTTTGTTGCATCAATACAGAATTTGCCTAAGTACAAAGACGTCAATTTCTAGTGTAAAGGTGACCTTCACTTTTCAGCTGTGAGTCGCTCAATGTCAAGACATCATCGTTCCTTTTACAAACGTGATACCAGTTACCTTCCTTCCACTCACATTCTGTTCATAAACACCCACATTCCAACATCCACTAGCTAGGATTCTGGTTGGAGTTTTTGCTAATAGCACCCCCTTGTATACCTCGACTCTTTACAGTAGATAAATATGAAAGGGGGAGTCCCAGTCCCCTCGCTCCATCCCTTCAGTTAACTATTATGACCCGTAGGGGAACACTGGGATGGTATTTATGTCTCCTATCCTAAAACAAAGACAGAAGTGAATTCAGAATAAGAGTAAAAAAGGGAACAAAGTATGGTAGGCAGAGTCTGTTGGAATGATGTTAAACATTTCCTTGGCAAAGCAAATCAAAATGGATTGACATATAGTGTGTAGAAGTCTCTTTATTTTTATCACATTTACTTTTACTGAGAGACTTAATTCGTTGGATTTTCTTCAGGAATTTCTTAGAGAACATTAAGATGATGTTTTTTTTTCATTGCTGAACAAAATGCTTTTCTTTCTGAGTTTATTTTGATTTCATAATTCTCGTGCATTATTGTTATTTTTTAGCCATTTTATTTTTTTTTCTTAACCCTATATGAAATAAATAATACATGGTTACTATGGCACCCATTTTCCAAATTCTTATTCTCTCATAATCAGAATCAATGAAAGGGGTGTATAAATAGGTGGTGGTTACTGAAGAAACAAGTGCAGATTAGTCTTGACCACAATTTGTTGTGGATGCTGTGCTTTGTTATGCTTTCACAGCTAGACATTCAATGAAAAGTGAAGATATTATGCGAATTTGTTTAGTATTCTATAAGGACGAAGAAATATTAAATGCCAAGGGTTTGTTGTGTGAAGTGGTGTGGGAGAAATCCAAGCTTAGAAGAAATGAGAAGAGGATGGTCCATGAAGTAAGATATATTTTATATACTTGAGAAATATGATAATTTGGATAAACAGATGCCAAATTTTTTAGTTAACAAATATATTGGGCTTTCTCTTTCATTGGGATTCGAGATGATTGTCCATTCAATGAGTAATCTCTTAGAAGAAAGTTCAGCTCTGAAGAATGAAATTAAATGATTAAAGCAGAATCGCCAAGAGGAGATTGGTTCATATTTTGATACGAATATAATGATTATGAAAGACCTGATGAGTATTAGAGGAAAGGTAAGAAAACTTTACCACAAACTGATATTCAATGCATTTAACAGAAACAGCATTTTGATGGAGTCTTTATCGATATCCTAAGCATGTAGAGGATTATTCAGTTAGCACTCTTCAAGATCAACATGACCTCCTTTCTGAACGTCAAGGTGAAAACATTTCTATGGCTAATGAGCAGCATGTCGCTTCTCATTATATTCCAACTACCCCACGTGCCTTGCAAGAGCCTAGGGAAATTCTCTAACGCTCAGTTCAAGATCTCGGTGGACCCCCCTTTGCTCTACTGTTGGCTGTGGGTGCAAGTGGCATTGACATAAAAGGATAGAAACCCTACAGGAGAGTGTCTTAACTTCATAACCCACAAACACACTACTGTCTGCTGCCCAGACTCCAGTTGTTGACACTCATGACTTTTGGATTGTGCATAGTTGAAGAAAATGGCCAAAAATGCAAAATATATTTGGTTACAGAAAGATGACAGAACTTAGCCACAAAGGGTGCCTAAAGCGGTGTTGATATATGTTTTGGGATCTGTGATTGCAAGTTACCTCTGAGTCAATCACCGAATATATTCTAAATGATCAAAATACCGGAACTGAAAAATGTTAAAGTCTTACTTCAAGGAATCCTATCACCAAATCCTTTAAAATTACTCTTAGAGTCAGTGATAAGCAAAAGCTTCTTATGGCTGATGTTGGCCTGAAAATATGAAATGTAGTTGGTAGCGCCTTGCCACAGTAATGATGTGTCTTAGGTTCGAGTCCCGGTCTAGGGGTATTGATATGATTTATCTCTTCACATATGTTGATGTGTTTAACTGACTATTATTGATGCCTGTATAGACAGGGATTTGAATCAAATGCGAAAACGAAGCAACGAGTCAAAATCAAAGTACCCGTCATATGAACAAAAAGGCACTCAGAAAGAATGTGTTCATTCCTCATTCCTAGCAAAGCAGTTAGCTTTGAGTTTGGCACAGTAATTATGTGTCTTAGGTTCGAGGTCCGGTCTAGGGGTAAAAATATGATTCATGTTTTCCCATACATTAATGGATTTATTTAACTAATATTGATACCCATATAGACTGGGATTTGAATTAAACGAGAAGGAGAAACCAAGAGTGAGGTTGGGAGAAGCTGTAATATGAACAAAAAGGCCTTCTGAAAGAATGCGTTCATCCCTAAGCAAGCGCCTTCTGAAAGAATGCGTTCATACCTAAGCAAGCAGTTAGCTTTGAAACTGGCTTCTTTCTTCACCTTCAGTGGTGTAGTTGGTAGCACCTTGGCACTTTAATTATGTGTCTTAGGTATGACTCCTGGTCAAGGGTAAAGATATGATTCAAGGTTTCGCATATGTTAATGTGTTTATTTGATTATTATTGATACCTATATAGAAAGGGATTTGAATTGAATGAGAAAACAAAGCCATGAATGAGGCTGTAAGAAGCTGTAATATGAACAATAAGGCATTCGGAAAGAATGCGTTCATGCCTAGCAAAGAAATTAACTTTGAGGTTGCCTTCTTTCTTAGACCTTCAGTGGTGTAGTTTGTAGCGCCTTGGAACAGCAATTATGTGTCTTAGGTTCGAGTCCAGGTCAAGGGTAAAAATATGATTCATATGATTCATCTTACAGAGGTAGCCCTGTGGTAGGGGCAATAGGAGGAGTTGGCAGTTGTAAAGCGACACAGGTTGTGGAAGAGCCGGGAGGATGGGCTGTGGCACTCCAGCAGTGCCATCTGAACGGTCGCTAGCTCCCTCGTCATTTCCCATAGAGCAAAGTAATCCCCCTATTTGTTTTCCTTTATTGATGTCGGCTACCCCCCAATTAAAGGGGGAAACAGCCAAGGTAAGTAGATAATAGAATATATATATATATATATATATATATATATATATATATATATATATATATATATATATATATATATATATATATATATATATATATATATTATTTTTTTCTAGCTCGCTATCGAAATGCGTAGCATTTCAAAGAATAAATAAATACTCATGGATAATCAGACATGATAGATGAAGCTGGATGCATTGAAAAATTAATAAAAAGCTTGATAAAGAGATAGATGCAAAATAAAGTAGTAAATACAGAATATATTCTAAGGTATATACGGTTGGAACAATATAAGTAAAATACAGTATTCATCTT
>JAXCGZ010000110.1:65000-72500 GCA_037179515.1 Halocaridina rubra | reverse complement strand
AGGGAAAAGAAGAGAGAGCTAATATTAAGCGGAAGAGGCTACATATCACGAAAGCATTAAATAAAAAAAAGAATAAGATATTCGTTACTATATACCACGCTTACGATTATAATGCATATTTATATTGAAACATGAGTAGTAACGGTAAATGTAGAAGTAGGAAATATTTGGTAAAAACATAATGAACAGTATCCATCTTGTTTTCGTGCAGTTGATACACACACAAATACACACACACACACACATTTAAAGGTAAACATGAACATATAGCAACACAATACATACGAATTTGCCTGGCCTTACTTCATTTAATACTCAAGGGAGTAAATACAGAAGACACACAAGAACTTAAACAAAGGAAAACACAGCACATACATGCGTGAGTAGAGACACATGAAAACTGGTTATATTCCCCTCCCCTCTAAAATAAAAAAAAAGAGAGAGAATGTGTTTCCATAGCCGGAGGACCGTAATGGATAACATTACACAGCCTATAAAAGCAGACTAGAAGGCCATGCTGAATGCTCGTTCCAGTGAATCGTAAACAGCTATAAAGAAAAAAAGGAACCGTAATGCCCTCTGGCAGACATTTATGATCTGCCGAATTCCATTATTCCCAACTACAGATTGGGAAAAGGGAAAAGAAATCTATATACTATGGTTGCCAGCGTCATCTTTGAATAGTTCATTCGAGGGGTATTTAAGCTTACATTGAGAAAAATCTCTGCTTCTATACGTCCGTATTATTCTCTGATTTTTCAGATACATTGGGGGTGGCCTCATTTTCATAATAATGCTTCCAAAAGATTTTTTTTTTATTTACAGAATTCTAAAAAAAGAAGTTTTTGATGTTACAAACTAGAATTATTTCTTTTTTATTTCGAAGACTAATTTGAGATAGCAAACACCCACATGTATTTCATAAAGAATTTTTATATGGTATTATGAATTCTATTGTCACGTTAGTCGTCTTATTCTGTAATTCTCAAATGAAAGACATAGAAGTCAGTATTCAATATTTTTTTAAGTTTCTCAAGTGTGCAAAGAGAAAAAAATATACATACGTATTATTCTTTATATGTTCTAGGTATTTTGAAGGAGGACTCGTTCCTCATATACTCTATCTTATTTTTTGCTGAAATGTCAATATGAAAATAAGATATTGTAATTAAAGTTTTCTCATTTTCAAGTTGCTAATAAGGGAATTTTAATTTCTAAAGTAGTACTCCCTCAAAAGTATATTTCATGTGGTTTGGCGGAGAATTATATTTCAAAAAGTACTTTCAAAGTATTATTTTAACAAACACTGGGGAAAATATTTTCTAAATACTGTATTTTTTGGAACATTTGGTTAATTCCATCTTATCAGGATTTGTATATCCCAACTTGCCAGAGCAAAAGAAATTCGTTTATGTATAGATGAAAACCCAATCCCTAAAAGTAACTTTATATATAGGAAATATTTGTTTCATCATATAGTAAACTCAACTATTCAGCGCCTTTGACACTCTTCTATCCAAAAAAATGTAAATGAGAAAATATGTTTGATGGTATACTAGGTGGCACATAATCTTTTGCTAGAGGAATAGGGAAAAGGCATTGTATATTTTTCTAATTCTATTAATTTTTTTCTTCAGTGCCTCCCATATATAGTTCGCTGATTGGCCTGTGCCTATGGTTTTTCAAATATGAAGACAGTGAAGTTTTCCATGTTGTTAATCAAATCTTGCCGAATGTCTACAGTGAGGCCGTGAAAGCGAGAATTACCTTTTTTATCTGAGAGGGGCTCAACAATAAACTGGGCCAAAGGGAACATTGGCTTACTGACAATTGGGAGATGGTTCATGACAACGTCCACCCGACCTGTGGCTCCAGTACATCAGAACATACATGTCTTCCAGGAAAACAAAAAAAATTTTGCAGGATCACGAGATAAACGAAGAAGAAATCAATGTTAATAGGTTATGCAGGACGTCCGAGGCTTCACCATTAAATATTTGACGTCCCTCAGCAAAGGATTGTGTATCAACCTGTATGGAAGAAAATCAAAAGTAAATAAATAAACAAAAAACTTATTAGATTGCATGTCAACAATATCCCAATAAAAGGGAGGTAAATAATGTATAATGCTTAAACATGCAGCAGCTCAGATAAATTAGAAAATTTATTATTATTATTATTATTATTATTATTATTATTATTATTATTATTATTATTATTATTATTATTATTATTATTATTATTATTATTATTTTTATTATTCTTATTGTTATTCTTATTGTTATCATTATTATTATTATTATTATTATTATTATTATTATTATTATTATTATTATTATTATTATTATTATTATTATTATTATTATTATTATTATTATTATTATTATTATTATTATTATTATTATTATTATTATTATTATTATTATTATTATTATTAATATTGTCATTATTGTTATCATTATTATTATTATCATTATTATTATTATTAATATTATTATTATTATTATTATTATTATTATTATTATTATTATTATTATTATTATTATTATTATTATTATTATTATTATTATTATTATTATTATCGTTATTATTATTATTATCGTTATTATTATTATTATTATTATTATTATTATTATTATTATTATTATTATTTTTATTATTATTACTGTTATTATTATAATTATTATAATTATTATTATTATTATTATTATTATTATTATTATTATTATTATTATTATTATTATTATTATTATTATTATTATTATTATTATTATTATTATTATTATTATTATAATAATAATAATAATTATTATTATTATTATTATTATTATTATTATTATTATTATTATTATTATTATTTTCATTATTCTTGTTGTTATCATTATTATTATTATTATTATTATTATTATTATCATTATTATTATTATTATTATTATAATTATTATTATTATTATTATTATTATCCTACCAAATAATGTTATCCATAGACTAATTCTAACTGTTGGGTCTGTGTATTTACAGTAGTTATTTGTGTATTTATGCATCACTGTTAATCTCCATTATGAAGATGGACACAGACAGCATAATGGATATTGCATTGCAACCAAAAATACTTCAATAAAACATGGCAACTGTGTGCAAATAATTGACAGATTCAAAATGCCCCTTTTGTTAAGATTCGAACCCAGAGTACAGTAGTTTAGGGTACACTAACATGATGTCAATTTAAAAATAAAAAGAACATTTATTAAAATAGAAAGAAAGCAAAAAATGTGACTGGCCTTGATGAAGGTCTCGTGTGTACAACATAATAGAGTAAATTAATAATAAAGAATCCATTCTGGAACAAACTCGTACACGTCAGACATTATTAAATGCAGAGTTCCATTGAGATAATCACAGTGTTAGTTAAAAAAAAATATTTTTCTTTAAATGCTTTAGAGAATCTTGCATTTTTTGACAGTAAGGCAGAAAGACATTTATTTTTACTATCGATGTAAGTCACTTTTTGCTAGAATTAGATTTCCAAAGAAGTCATTTATGACTTGGAAGCTAAGACGCAATGAAGGAAAGTTTGATATTACGAAATTATATATATATATATATATATATATATATATATATATATATATATATATATATATATATATATATATATATATATATATATATATATATATATATATTATATATATATATATATATATATATATATATATATATATATATATATATATATATATATATGGCCCCGAAGAATCTCCAGGGATCGTGTTGACTCCACTATTGGCTTGAGGGCAGACACGCCTGATGGTAGTCATGGTTCTGCCCTTAACCTTGCACCTCCCAATAGATCTGCTTCTTTCAATATTCACTATTCTAACATTCGTGGGCTGAACTCTAATCTTTCGTCTGTGGAACAGCACTTAGGCACTTTCCTCCCTAACCTAATCCTCCTATCTGAAACCTAGCTGTCTAAACATGCTTCCACTGACCCATTTCAAATCTCTCTCTATAATCTGTATACTCGTTTTTGTTCCAAAGGTGGGGTCTGTGCATACTGCAACATTAACACTCCTACTGGGAAGCTCATGGACCTTGAATCTCTTGACTTTGATGTTCTCTGGCTAAAAGTCTATCTCTCCGCTACCACTATCTTCCTTTGCTTCTGCTACTGTTCTCCAAACTCCATCGAGTTTGTGACTTTCTTTGAATATCTGTCCTCGTGCTATGAGTCCTTGCTATCTTCTCACCCTCATGCCGAAGTTCCCTACATTGTAGACTTCAATGTACACCACAGTGAGTGGCTTCATTATTCTCACACAGATATGGGAGGAAACGAGGCCCTTGCTTTCTCTATTACTCACGACCTGGAGCAAATTATCAAACATCCTACTAGCGCTCCTGATCGTCACAAACATCCTGCAAACACTCTTGAACTATTTCTAACTTTTAACCCTTCAAACTACTCTTATTCTGTGCTTTCCCCTCTTGGTAAATCTGACAACCTATGATCTCAGTCTCTTCCATTTTCGCTCCCACACTACCAATCCCTCCTACTCAGAGCCGCCTTTGACACTTTGAGCGTACCCAACATGAAAATTTGTGTAACTTTCTCTATGATTTCCCATGGGATGACTACTGCTTTCGGACCCGCAACCCTGATCAGGTAGCTCTAAAAATTGCCGAGATCATGACTGCAGGAATGGAGGCATACATCACCTCTCTACAAAAATTTTCTCTCCCCTTAAACCTTGGTTTGACCGTGCCTGTTCCATGGCTATCCAGGCTAGGAATCGGGCTCACTGATCTTACCAAGCCTCTCCTTCCAATTTAACTCACTCTGCTTTTATTATAGCTAGGAATCGCTGTACTGCTCAGATTCGAAGGTTTAAGGCTTCCTTTTAGAAGAAGGAAAGTTGATGAACTTAACCCATCTCCCATTGACAAATGCTTCTGGTCCTTAGCCAGAAACCTCTCCAAAAACTTCTGTAACTCAAGCTTTCCCACTCTCATATGATCTGATGGTTCTATAGCTTGCTCTCCCACTGACAAAGCCTCTCTCTTTGGCTCTCATTTTTCTGCCAACTCTTCTATCAACGATTCCAGCGAACCTGTTCCTCAGTGTTTACCCCTCTCTAACCCTATGCCCTTCCTTATCCTTTCTTCACGCAAAGTTCATAAGGTTCTTCGCTCGCTAAAGACGAACAAGGCATCTGGTCCTGATGGTATCCCTGTAAGGTTCCTTAAGGATTTTGCAGATGAGCTGGCTCTCGTACTTTGCCGTCTTTTTCGCCTCATTCTGTCAACCAATATCTATCCTTCATCTTGGAAGCATGCTCTAGTTCAACCTGTTCCTAAGAAGGGTGATTGCTCTATTCCTTCTAACTACCAACCTATTGCCCAAACCTCCTCTATTGCTAAAGTTTTCTAAACTTTGATCAATTCTCACTTCTTGAAACACCTTGAATCTAACTTGCTTATCTCCGATCACCAGTACGGCTTCTGCAAGGCAAGATCCACTGGTGATCTCCTGTCCTATCTTACTCATGTATGGTCATCTTCTCTGAGGAACTATGGGGAATCCTTTGTCGTCGCCCTTGATATCTCTAAGGCTTTTGACAGAGTCTGGCACAAGGCTCTGTTGGCCAAAATCCCTTCATATGGTTTTACCCCTTCTTTCTGTTCTCTGATTTCCAGTTTTCTTACTGATCGTTTTATATCTGTAGTTATTGATGGCGTGACATCTAGCCCTTTCTCTGTTTCCAGTGGTGTTCCACAGGGCTCTGTTCTTTCACCAACTCTGTTCCTTCTCTTCATCAATTATCTTCTACAATCCCCATCTTCCTCTCTTCTTCATGCCTTTGCTGATGATTTTACCCCTCACTTTTCCTCTGCCTTTTCTTCACAACCTTCTTCTGCTACTCGTAATCAATCTCGTATCACTCTTTCTTCTACTCTTAACTCCGATTTGCAGAGAGTATCTGAGTGGGGCTTTCAAAATTTAGTTAAATTCAATGCCTCCAAGACACAGTTTCTGGCTATCTCTTTATCTTCTTCTCCTCCTAATAACCCTATTGTCTTCGAAACTAATGAGCTTTACCCTCTTAGCTCTATCAACATATTAGGAATCCATATAGCCTCTAACTTGTCTTGGAGGAATCACATAATCCAAATTTCAAAATCTTCATCCAAAAAGTTAGGGGTTTTGTTTCGTTTTCGTCATTAATTTTCCTCTTTGCAGTTACTTAAAATTTATAAAGGTCTTATCCGTCCCTGCTTAGAATACTGCTCACACATCTAGGGTGCTTCTTCCTTTACTTATCTTCTTGATAGGGTTGAATCTAAGGCAGTCAGACTCATTAATGATCCTTCTCTTACTTCTAACCCGGATTCTCTCTCTCTTCGCCGTAAGGTATCTTCTCTTTCACTTTTCTATCGCTACTACTTTCATCGCTGCTCTGATGAGTTGGCGAGTTGCATCCCTCCCCCACTGCCGAGGCCACATAACACTCGCCAAGCGGCCTCATCTCACAGGTACTGTGTGGAGATTTGTAGCACTCGAAATGGTCGGTGCAACGACTGTTTCTTCCCATCTGCTTCCAAACTGTGGAACTCTCTTCCTCCTTCTGTCTTTCCTAATTCTAATGCCCTTTCGTCCTTCAAAAAAGCAGATCTATCGTCATCTCAGAACCTTAGCCTCCATATCTCTGGGTCCTCTGTACTTTGACTGCAGTTTCTGTCTGTCGTTTTCCTTTGTGTGACTTTGCCTCATCTCTGCCTTGTCCTTAACCTTTTTTATTTTCCTTCGTCTTGGCATTTTCTCGTGCCTGAGCCTTTATTGATGAGGGCAGTTTCTGCCTGTCCAGGTGTCACACTCATAAAATATATATATATATATATATATATATATATATATATATATATATATATATATATATATATATATATATATATATATATATATATATATATATATATATATATATATATATATATATATATATATATATATATATATATATATATATATATATATATATATATATATTTATGAGTGTGGCACAGGAATAGGCAAAAAAATTACCCTCGTCAATAAAGGCCCGGGCACGAAGAAAGCAGTAGGACAAAGGAAAAGTAAAAGGTTAAGGACTAGACGGAGATGAGGTAATGATGCACAACAGGAAAAGACTAAGCCAAAAAATAGTAGCATTACTGAGGAGCAAGAGATGTGGCAGAATTAGGCTCTGGGATGACAATAGATTCGTTTTTTGAAGGAAGACAGGTTATAAAAATTAAGAAAGACAAACGGAGGAAGAGGGGTATACTTCACAAGACCTTTGTAGATTTTAAGTAAATATATAGATGAAAAGTAATGACGAAAACGAATAGGATTATAATATATATATATATTATATATATATATATATATATATATATATATATATATATATATATATATATATATATATATATATATATATATATATATATATATGA
>JAXCGZ010000110.1:27500-57500 GCA_037179515.1 Halocaridina rubra | reverse complement strand
TGCATGAATTTTTTCAAATTGTACCTGGAAATAATGGGGTACATGGAGGGGTACATGTCATGGCCAGTGTTTATGAGAGTGCACAGTACGAAGAGGTGTTTTAGGAAGAAATTTGTAAGTGTCAAGTAAGAAATTGATTTAACTTGAGATTAGAGTATTATAGATTTATGTATGACATCGGTATATCAAACCCCTAACCTATAAAAAATATAATATCTGATATTATATTTACTGTCAAATGTGGGAAAAAATTATTTTGATGATATCAGTGATGTGGTAAAGATAATGAATCATATCCGGGCAAGAGCAAAAAAGAGTCTCATGTTTGAACAGCTTTGCAAGGAAATGGATGCAGAATTTTCTAAGCTTCTTCTTTATGCAGAAGTTCGTTGGTTGTCTTATGGCAAAGTGCTGAACAGATTTCTAACACTGAAGAAGAAGACGAAAGGGCTGTCAAGCTCCAGGACAACTACTGGATTGCCAGATTATCAAACATGGTTCCTATCTTTGAGAAGTGAATCAGTTAAACCTATCCCTTCAAGGCTTTGGTGGGGATATTTTTTATGTCACTGGCAGAATTGACGCTTTCAAGTTAAAGATTGGGTTATGGAAAAGAAAAGTTGAAACTAAGGACTTCGGTAGTTTCTCCTCCCTTGATAAGTTCTTGAAAGAGTGCAACTGGGAAATGCTATCTCCTTCACTAGAAGAAAATATTAAGGATTTTGTAATTTTTCATCTGGACAGTCTGGAGAAGAAGTTTGGTGTATATTTCCCTGATCAAGAGGCAAGAACACTTGAAGAATATATGTGGACTGTGAACCCCTTTGTCTCAGTTAATACCAGATCAACCAATCTGGAATCACTGACACCTACTTTGCTAGAACTGTTGACTGATTTTGCGCATAAGTCGTCATTTCATGAATTCTTCTACTATTCCGGTGCTCATTTTTAGGAATTCCAGACTACCAAGAACTTGCACGAATGGCCATGACTTATCTAGTGCTGATGCCAACAACATAGCTGGCAGAAAGAGGCTTCTCTAATCTGGTGGATATTAAAACAAAACAGCAAAACCAGTTGCAAGATATGGATTCTCTGATGAAGGGGGGGGGGGCACTGGAAAGTGAAATAAAACCTCGCTTTGAAAAGATTGTTGGAGCAATGCAGCAGCAACCCAGTCACTGAATATAAAACCTTTTTAATTTGCTATTGTATAATGTGTATGCAATGTGGTATTCTATTTGTATTTTTTTTAAACCATTTGGAAAAGCATATGATATGTACATTTAAAAGTAGAAATATAAAATGTATGCACATCTATTTAATATTATTATACATTTAGCACCTATATCACAATTATTTAGGACAGAGTAGCTATTTTCTATATTTAAAATAGACACCTAATATTTTAGACGTGATTTTTTGAGCTAGGGTACATGAATTTCTCAACAGCTCCCGGAGGGGTGCATGAACTTAGAAAAGGTTGAAAAACACTGCTCTAGTCCACGTTAGTAGCTTCCCAACATATTCTAGTGCTAAACTAGTGTTACCCAAAACCTGCTGCTGAAATACTTTTCTATCATTAAGCACTTCAGATTTACTACATAAAAGAGGTTACATGCAAAGACTTGTAGCCTCTTGGTGTGATGAAAAATTTTGAAAATATAACGAAAACAAACTATCTTGCATACAATGCTGATTTTTTGTTGGGAGCTGTTATTTTTATCAAAATATTCTTAATTCGATTACTGTAATAAAAGCCGAGATTTAGACTGAATAATTTAATGCAAAGATCTAATTGTGTTGAAACCAAAAAAAAAATTGAAAAATTTGATATAAAAGTAGTCCTGAAAAATATCAGTATTATTTATAAGATACTTTACAGAGATTGCAAAATATTTTGCATTTGTCAAGCCAGTAAAGATTTGATGAAAAGAAAAACGTAAATCGACATAAATATGCAGTCAAAACAGGTCAGTATGTACATACCAAATTTATTGATTTAAGTAATATGACCCAAAGGCTTGATTGTCTTGTAAGCACCGCTATAGTTAATTGTAACACTTGTGTTTGTTTGTTGAATGCTTCTTGCATCCACTTTTATGCACTTAGCATCCAATTGTAAGCTTAATGAGCCCTGATTAGTATTCCTTGGACTTGATTTAATTTCCAAAATTAGATAAATTATAGAAAGTGCGGGTTTTATTAAACACTTGCATTCGAAAAATGTATAATTTAATCATTCTTTAGTTTACTTGTTGCATATTTATTGCCCTACTCTCAATGCTTCCTTTGTGCTTTAATTTAATGTCTTAGTTAGCTGCTCTGAAGATGAACAAAATTTTTCCTTCGTAGCTGACCTCTACATACATACATATAAATATACACATGGCCTTATTTCCCCTTGCAAAGGGGGTGGCGGAGCCAAGAAATGCGCATTCACCACAATCCACACATATTCAGCCACTCCTCTTAACTCCTTTGGGATAAAGGGTAGCCACGCTTCCACCCCCTTCCACCCTGCTTGAGTCACTCACAAGGTAGGAGAGCAAAGATATTCTAGAATGTGACCCGACAGCCGCAGCTGGTTTACCCCCATCGCCTCCTCACATGGCAACTCCTCTCACAAATATCCATCACAGATCACTGAGCTACCAGGAGCGATAAATCCCTTTAGCCCGCGTCATTAACACGCATCCATATATATATATATATATATATATATATATATATATATATATATATATATATATATATATATATATATATATTTTATTTTTTTTACGAAAAATTGTTCGCTTGAGGTGGAATATTTATGTTTTTTTATGTAAATGAGATAGAAAGATAGACAGATATACAGATAGATAGATAGAGAGAGAAAGAGATTATTAATATGTTTAATGTCCTGACATACTATCAAGTTCATTCCGAGATAATTAGTAATTTATACCTGAGAATCAATTCTTTCTCCTCTCTCACTTTCCAGTGTAGCCACAGAACATGCTCCTTATCCGATCTCATTTCTCTTCTCTCGTGAATGTCATATTCGATTCGCCTCTATTTCTGTCCTCCTTTTATCCCTTTTTGCGCATATTCTCTCTGCTCTATTGCCATTTTTATCATATCAATACAGAATTTGCCTATAAACAAAGACATAATTCCTTCGTGTAAGGGGGATGACCATGTCAAAGCACACACCTCGTCACCAGAGAGACCTTGACCTCTCGACTTTGATTCGCTCTGTACTAACACAACCATTTTTCCTCTTATAAACATGCTACAATTTACTCTCCATCTGCGTCCATTCTTTCCACAAACAAGCACATTCAGAATCAATGATCAGAATTCTGGTTGGAGTTTATCTACTAGAATTCCTTCGTATACATTGACTCTATCCAGTAAGTAAATACGAAAAGAAGATTCCCTGCTTCAGTTCACTTATCACAAGTAGGGGAATACCAAAATAGTATTTATGAGTCATGCGCAAAAAGGAAAGAAGTGAATTCAAAATAAAGGAGAAAGAGAGAACAAACTATGTGAGGTAGAGTCTATTGGAATGCTCTTTATTATTCCCATTCCGGGGCAGATTAAAATAGTATGATATGCAGTGTGTAGGTGTCTTCATATTTCGATTACTTTCACTTTTACTGAATATGCATCTTATATCTGAGACAGATTATAAGATGTCTATTCAATAATAGTGAAAGTAATAGAAATACAAAGACTCCTACACACTGTATGTCAATCTTTTCTAATGGATTGGATTTTCTCCTTCAGGAATATCCTGGAGAACAATTAGATCATGATAGTTGCACAAATTGCTTTTCTCTATCACTGAGTTTATTTTGGTTAAAATTTCTTGCACATTTATTTGTGTATTTATTATCTATCGTACTGTTAATAAACTCAATTATCTTATTGGAAAGAATAAGTTTGTATGTTGGTGTGTCTATGTTCATAAATTAGTTGTTTTAGCAATAAATGCTTTTATTGCAATTTATATTGCTTTGCTTACTTACTAACATATTTAGAAAGGTATCCTACCTTAATTCCTCAGATCCAACCTATCTCTTTCCATCACAAATTGTATGGGAATTAAAAGTGACACATAAAGACGCAATCAACAGCAGAACAGCAGCAACTCATGTACTTACCTTATTTTCGTGTATTATTTTTCAATGTATTTAAATATATACAAATTTCATAAGCTCGGTGCACATACATACATTTCCAAACACATTCAGCCACTAACATGGACACACATGGGCAGAGACATACACACACTAAAGATTTACTGCTTCATATTAAACCAAGTTTTGATGTGCCACTGTAGCTCATTACTAGTGTGCTTGAGTAGGGAGTTGAATTGGGACAAATTGTGATGCATAAAAAAGGTGCATTATTTTTTCCAAAATTAAGTTTTGGAATTCAGTTATGAGATAAAAGTCACTACATAGTCGTATTTCATAGAGTAGAATGATATAAGTCGGAAATGTTCTTTCGGTTGCAATTTAATGTTTATTCATTGCAATCAGGATTTTACTCTCAGCACGACTAAAGGCACACGGCTCCCTCTTTTTAGAATTGTAATTGAAAATTGTATTTGGCTTTTTTTATTTTTTTTAGTCGTTTTGTGTTTTATTAATAAAAATAATAAAATATTAAACAAAAAAGAAAACAGCCAAATACTATTTTCATATTACTGAGTCCTTTACAGTGAGGTTTAAAACTTGCAATGATACTAGTATTTTAAAGAATGGCATTATATAATTCTACAAAGAGGAGAGTGAGTACCTTTAGTCGTGCTGAGAGTGAAATAATTGATTGCAGTTAGTAAACGGTTAATTGTAATCGAAAGAACATTGCCAAGTGAAGGAATATAAACTTCGTTATGAGCTAAAAAAAATGTCTTTATTGTTGGTACAAAGATAGTTCCATTTTTTATTTTTCTGCTCTTTGCATTATGATTGTACAGTGTCTCTTATCAAATAATAGAATTCCAAAATCTAAAACAGAGGTATAATTTACCTGGTAATATCATACAACATATAATGAAAAAAAATAAAAAAAAACACTTACCATTGTACAGGTGGGTAAAGACTCATTGGAGCTGGGAAATTTAGGCTGGATGCCCTACCCGGCAGGCAGCTAGGAAGGGGATCCATCTCGCTGCTTGCTAGCTGAGATTCTTCCTTTGTTTTTATACGAGAGGTTCTTTATTGCTAATTTTATTCATATTGAGACATGCTTTTGTGGAAATACTGTTCTCCAAAAAGCCCTCACATTTATTAGTGTACTCATTAAGATAAATGAGATGAAAATGGGTTACATACCACTCTAAGTAGGCAACTCCTCGCTCCGTCTTATTCTCTATTGATTCCGTCAATGAGAAACAGTAGTAATACCCTGGGAATTTAAACTCGAGAATATTTGGAAGGGAGTTATGCTCGGTGTCCAAAGATTTAGAGGATGGGCGTCAATACATATCCTGTTATTTAACAATTTCAGTTATAAAAGAATTGCTTATTAATTAATTAATTAATTGATTGATTGATTTATTGTTTGATTTATTTATTCATCTATTGCTTGATTTATTTACTTATTCATTAAGTCATTTATTTATTAATTCATCTGTTTATTTGTGTATGAATTTATTTATTTATTTATTTATTTTTATTTACTTATATTTCTTAACATTATGTCATTCATTATTATTCTTTTATTTAATTGTAATAACATTCTTGTGTAGCAGAATTCCCAGTGATTTTGTAAATTTTATAACTCCTATTATTTTCTGCAAGTAGACCAAATTTCTTTTTTATATCCAATAAGTATTTGATGTTTACATACTGCATGCAAAAAGTTTCGTTTGCAATTGTGAACAACTCCTATTGTGCTTGTTCAGTATGTTCAAGTGATCTTTATTACTATTTTTTATAGGCAAATAAAAGACTGTAAAAAAGTATACTTGTGGCTATGGTGTTGCATGGAGCTGAAATAAAATTTAAAAGCTGATGAAAGGAGCAGACTGATTGTAATGCAGATGAGGTATTAGGGAAGAATGGTAAGTGCAACAAGAATGGAAGGAGTAAGACATGTGGAGGTGCAGAATAGAACAAGTGTTGAAAGAAAGGTGCCTAAGAGTGTTGAGGAGACTTGGAGATTGGAGAGAAAGAATGAAAAATTGCTAGAAAAAAGAGTTTGGAAGCAGATAAAGTTTAGGAATGAGAAAGGTGGACGTGACGGAAAGATTATATAATATTGTATATCACGTGAGGAGAGCAGAAAAAATACAAGAAACGGGTATTATATGGAGAGAGAGTGTGAGGGACTGATGCAACAAAAGGGATTCTCCTGCACCAGGAATGGGTGGGAGGAAGGAGTTTGTGCCTGTATGATAAAGCAGTGGGGTAATAAGCCTGTTATGGCTGTCAGGTAATTGATGTGCCCCACATACAATGTGCATAACGTATGTATTATGAAAAGTGAGGATATTTTTTTGCCCTTTCATTCCCAAGGTGATGAGATGTGACATACGGGGTGAGTGAAGCTTTTTGTGAATGGGTGATTTCTTTTACCCAATCGCCTACCTTACTTGGGCACTTGTTGCCCTTGTATTTCAAAATAGATGTGGATGTTATCTTTTTTTTCTTTTTCTCGGGAACAGAAGATATTTGCCACTATTTTACACAATAGGGGCAGTTGATAGATTCTGAAAATACTACCCAACACGTTATATCTGAGAATATCTTTCTTCATTTTGTTATATTCATATCTTTGTCATTGGTTTGCATAATGTGAATAAGAGAAAGAATACTTAAATAGAAAGAAAAAAATCGGACCAGAGAGCATCAGAACAATTACATGATTACTGCTCAGTAGGCAGGGGCTAGGAGGCGAGAGACACCACTCATCCACATCTCACACTTACTGAATTAATTTTTTTTTCTTTACTGGACAAAGCGGGCTAGTGCTCTTACTGAGTGATATGGAAGACCACTCTTTAGCCAATGTAGTCGAGGAAATTGATCTAAGAATTACTCATAGAATTAAGTAATAAACCACATTGCTCTGCAAGAAAAAAAGTTTCTTTATTTTGAACTTTCGAATAATTTCTATTAGCAAAATAAATGATAATATGTAATGTTTTCGATTTTATGTGTCACGATTAATCCCCCAATCTAATCAGGAAATTAAGGTTGGATGTCCTTCTTAACCCCCCGTGTTGAGCTTGAACATGAGTTTGAGACTTTTCGAGTTGATTGCTCAAACCTCAGCGTTATCGCTGTCCCTCTAACCATACACACATGTAAAAGATAAAAAGGGATAGTGTTCATATATATACAGGACAAAAGTCCTAGAATTCAGCTGCTGAGACTTGAGCTGCATAATTAAGAAGTTGAAAAGAAAATTTGTTCTCTAAACAAAAGTGGAACAAAGGAACTGGACTAACAGACATAGCAAATAATAAAAGCATCAGGACAGTGTTATGACAGGAAAATGAAGTACAATTAATTATCCCTCAGAGGATAAATCGGAATAACAATTTCAGATTACATAATTCTTCAAAATAGTGCAGATATGGTTCTTAAATGGTATTTAGATTAGTGAGAGAAAAGATGAAATAGGTTTCAAATTACCCCTTGGGTCAGCTTAGAAAAGAGTAAGTTGACTTAGGAGGTAATATGAAATCGATTCAAAGTACTAGGATAGTAATATGAACGAGAGGGCGGTAGCTTATATATATATATATATATATATATATATATATATATATATATATATATATATATATATATATATATATATATATATATATATATATATATATATATATATATATATATATATATATATATATATATACATATATATATATATATATATATATATATATATATATATATATATATATATATATATATATATATATATATATATATATATATATATATATATATATATAGATATATATATAATATATATATATATATATATATATATATATATATATATATATATATATAATATATATATATATATATATATATATATATATATATATACATACATACATACATACATACATACATACATACATACATACATACATACATACATACATACATACATACATACATACATACATACATACATACATACATACATACATACATACATACATACATACATACATACTATTATATATATATATATATATATATATATATATATATATATATATATATATATATATATATATATATATATATATATATATATATATATATATATATATATATATATATATATATATAGTTGAATATGATTGCTGTTTTTGCATTTGCAATTTTATTGTATAACTTTTCCATAGCTCTTTTTCATTATTGTTGAGATTATGTAATAAGTCGGAATATTTAATAGAATTCCTATCGTTTCATACAGCTTTGTACATTATCAAATTATCATCTAGTTGGTAGTGGATGGAGTTTATATATGATATATAATATCCACATTTAGTTTATATTCACCAGAAAGATTCAGTATCTCTGCGAAATTTCCAGAGTTGCTAGAGAATGGAACCCAAGCATCCTTATCTCTATCCTATGCTTTTTGCTTCCAATGTTGGCAGAGTAATGCAATTTGGCGTTTGCACATTCATAGAAGGATCTAACGTATGTATGTAGAGAGCTTCTAGAATTTGCAGACGTCGAAAATGTTTTTCTGCATGTAGTATTTTCGTATTTTTATAAACAATCCCACAACTAACGAAAGTCTCTTCCAACAAAGTCATGTACTCTACCAATATACATGCCCCCATGAAGACTGCAGTATATAATCGTCTTATATTGGTATGACAACAACTAAATTGACAAAGAGACTAACATTTCACTTACAAGAAGGCGCCCCCAAATATCATATGATGAAAAACACTAGACCTCCATCGCACGTACAATGTTGGAGGAAAATACGAAGATACTACAAGCAGCAAAACATTTTCAACGTCTGCAAGTTCTAGAAGCTCTCTATATACATAAGTTATATCCTTCTATGAATGTGCAAACGCCAAATTGCATTACTCTGCCAACTCTAAAGGTAAAGAGCAAAGGCCAGAGATAAGGATGCTTGGGGTCCATCTTCCATCTGAAGATCATTATTTATTGTTTATAAAAAATGCTTATAAGGATACACTCTCCACTGTGCTTCCGGGTTGTCGCATGCAGCCCCTTCTCATGTCTGAGGTCATAGTGCAATAAGATCTAAAATAGGCATGATATAGCCATTTGTGTACTCGCTCTGCCTCCTGAGTTGTTTAGACCTGGGAGACAACAGAGGTCATTACTCTTCATTTCGATTTAGCTCCACAAAATGAGGCAAGCTACGACTTGGTTCGGCTAACCAGCCTTACTCCCATTAAACAATGAAGCTCGCCAAATGAATTAGTCAGAAAATGTATGATATTATGCAGATCTCTTTGAAAGAATCCCCATTCTTAGTTTTGTTTTAAGCTTTTCCAAAGTTCATATTGAGTCGCTACATATCAGAAGCCTTTTAGAAACTAGTGTTTTGTTTCTTATTGTTGGATGTGCCTCCTGACACCAACCCTCTCCATTGATCTAAGCTTGGCGCCGTCACCGATTTAAGCTAGTTTGTGCTCCTCCTGTGAGTGGAATCTTCTTTTTATTCTATATTTACTGATAAATATCTTTTTTATGAGATATAGCTAGGACAGACAAAAATTAGACTGCTTCTTTTTCTATGCATATGCATAACCTTCTACGTTTGTCCTCTGGAATAAAAACATAAAAACTGGCATTGAAAGAGATTTTTATAACCAGAAAGTAGGAGTTCTTTGGAAAAATAAGAACTGAATGCAGTGGTTATTATGAATACAAACGAAAGGATTATAGCAATAGAATTTGTGTCAAAAGTTTATGATGATGTAGAACCTGGATGACTGACTTAAAAATTTTGAAGATGAATCTTTCCTAAGAAAATCTTGAGTGGAGAAAGGAAATACATCACAAAACTTGTTTGGGATTGAAGAATTGGTGTTTGTGTCCATGTCGACTTAGCAGACTAAGTAGTTAAACTTCAAGATTTTAAATATCTACAACTTTAATGCCATTTTCAGATATAGCTAGAAATTTTGGGAAGTAAATTTAGTGCAGACGAATATTAGCAAGCGATATAGGATATAGGCAATAGTAAAGAAAAGCCATTTAAGACTTAATATGCTTTAAAGACTCCAGTCTTCGCAATATAATGCATATAAGACCATGTAAGAAAAAGAGGTAAGGGAGAGCAGATAAATTTCCACAAGTAAGGGAAATGCGTAGCCTGAGCTAGGATTGGCAAAATTTGTCATAAAGCGAATGAAGACTTTTGGAATGGTGCCATGGCTAATGTATAAAGACATTAGTATGATTTTGAGGTGTGGAAGAAAATTTGCATATCAGAGGAGTATGAGATTGTTTTATTTGTGAACTCCTGAGTGTCATAAAAGTTCACTGAATGGGTCACTGGGAATCCCTATCCCTTCGTAAGTTCCTCCTGTAAAAAATCATTTTTTTTATTTGATTCAGTTACCCTCCTCCTTGACAGAATTATTATGGCCTTGTACATTGATAGGGAGTAGAAGGATAGAAAAATTATATAACATAGGTGGAAGAAGGTCACTCTCGCTAAAAGCATCTTCCATATCATACTATTAACAAAATCACGTGACTTATGAGTTAAAAACAAAATATGCATTAGAAATCAAATATTCATTATAGAGAAGAGTGAGAGAGTGTTGACATCTGTCATACAAAAGAGGATGAAACAGTAGAAATTATTATTAAATGCTTATTGCACGAAAGCTCAAAATTCGCGCTTTGTTGAGTTCACAATTTGCCTTCTTACATCTATTATGTCAATAATAATGTTAGAACCAACGGGTGCCGTAAAGAAATAAACAAAATTATAATGGAAACTTGTTCACCTGCAATCGGAGAATTGAAAATAAGGTAATATATGCTGAAAATGGAAAAATGATTACGGTTTTAGCACTCAAAATCAATAGTCTTCAATATTGGTTGATTTAATTCTTTCGCTATAACACCATGCATGGAAACCTTTAAATCCTTATTGTTTATACAAAATGACAATAATGAGAACAGGAAAGAAATTTTACTAAGAAGATTAATTGTCACATTGGAATTTGTGTGCCTATGGCCCCAAAATAAAATATAAAGAATGATGCTCAAAGGATGTCCCAAGATTGCATGATACAAAGTCATTAGTCTGGAGAACTAACTTGTTTTAGAGAAATGACACTGACCACACAAGAATGGATAATTAAAAAAAAATTAAAAACTAGTTTGATTTGTTAAGGAACATAAAAGAGAGAGAGAGAGAGAGAGAGAGAGAGAGAGAGAGAGAGAGAGAGAGAGAGAGAGAGAGAGAGAGAGAGAGAGAGAGAGAGAGAGAGACTGACAGAAGTTCTGTCCTATAGCTGATTCTTTGAGTGAGTTATAGATTGCTTAAGCTGGAAGTAACATTTGGAACAAATAGCCATTCTTTATTGAAATCAGTATTCATGCTTATGTAATTTAATAATCAATTATGCATTATCAATTAATTATTCTATTAATATACTTTTATTTATTTATTTTGTTTTCATATGCTCTACTTAGTATATTGATTTCAATGATTATTAGACACTTTAGATATATACTTCATATATATCTTCATATTATTCATTTATATTTATTTCAGCTATGTTGTGAAATTTCTTTTGAAAGGCATTTGCTTTGCACAGTTTTACTTTATTTTGGATATATTTTGACAATTTCCTTATGAGGAATGGGAGTTGCTGCCCTTTATAGAAGTCTGAGACTCCTAGGGTATTCTTCCAGCAGTAACTCTACAGATCTATTGGTATGCTAACTGAGCCTTACCAGGTTGACAAGGACTACCACCCAGCAGATTCTACTGCCCTATTTTCCTTTTCCACAACTGGTCTTGATAAAGAGAAAGTAAATTGGACACCATGAGGCATAAACCGCATAACCCTCTGGGTTGGAAGTCCGTTGTTAATTCCTATTGATATACGTCATAGTCATAGATTTTATTGCCAAATATTTAGTATACATACAGGAATAAATATGTACATTATATTCAGAGGCACTAGCCTGCTGAGCAAGAGCTCCTTGGCAGGCAGTTTAATATACATTTCACATAAATTAAAGTGTGACGGCAATAGATAACAAAAGCTCCAATATAGCAATCTCATACTTAGTAGTAGTCTCCGTGGCAAAATGGTAGTGTCCGCGATTCTGAGGCAGTAGGTCGATGGTTTGCGCCCCGTAACGGACTGAGGTAAATAAGGGCATACACTCAGGGTAACGATTACATCTGCCAAAACAAGTCCTTTGTAAGAAGGCAACCGTCCGAGCCCTTAATAGAAAAGGGAGTTCGTGACGTAAAACCGAAACCAAACCATAAGTAAGGGAGCATTTTTTTTTTCATCATTTTATCCTTGTTATTCGCTTCGCCCTCTTAAGCACTGTAAAACATTGGTCAATGACTGAAAATGCTTTCCTCTTGGCGCGACTTGTGAGAAAAAATTACATTTGTGTTAAGTTGTATTAAAGATGGTAAAACGAGTACATATTAGAAGATTAACACATTCTGGCAATGCTATTTTTTCACATTTTTCTCTAATAGTGTTAATGGAGAAAACAACTTATGAAATTTTTTATCAATTTAATTATTAAATATTTACACCCACTGGCACTTTAGAATTTAAAAAATAAAAATCTAGCGTTTTACATGTTTGGGAATTTTGCAGACCAAGGTCACTTGGGGTTGCACTTATTTACATTTAAACATTGGGAAAAATTTTTTTTTCGAGAACTTTGAAACTAAAAATCATCGCGACATCATTGATTCATGCTCACCCATTGGATATGTATAATATATCGAAAAAACAATGAAGGAAGAGAAAGAAAAATTTTCTTCCATTAGTTTTAGAATTCAAGATATATATATATATATATATATATATATATATATATATATATATATATATATATATATATATATATATATATATATATATATATATATATAGTATGTATAGTATGTATGTATGTATGTATGTATGTATGTATGTATGTATGTATGTATGTATGTATGTATGTATGTATGTATGTATGTATGTATGTATGTATGTATGTATGTATGTATGTATGTATGTATGTATGTATGTATGTATGTATGTATGTATGTATGTATGTATGTATGTATGTATGTATGTATGTATGTATGTATGTATGTATGTATGTATGTATATATATATATATATATATATATATATATATATATATATATATATATATATATATATATATATATATATATATATATATATATATATATATATATATATATATATATATATATATATATATATATATATATATATATATAAAAATATATATATATATATATATATATATATATATATATATATATATATATATATATATATATATATATATATATATATATATATATATATATATATATATATAATATATATGGCAGTCAACAACCACACTTTGTTTATGGTTAATGAAGAGGCTAACAGCCACCCAACCTTGTACCATTACTATTAATGAAGCTTAAAGACAAGTTCAGTTTTTATTAAGAGCCTTTCCATATTAATGAGAAAGTTGACCTGACACAATGAGGAAAATTTAGTGACTAAAAATCTCATATTTCTTCGTGCGTATAACTCATGCATATATTCTTAATAATATGGGAGAACTATCTAATGACAACAATGGGAAAATTAGTCTCAGTGGATAGAGCACTCTACACGAAAAGTGACAAACCTATGTTCAATCCTATTCGTTCAAATGAGGATGAATAGGGATATGTCAAAGGGTCGACAATTTTCAGGACCGTGGCAGCTCAGTTGTAGAATGTGCGAGTTAAGAAGCGACTAACTTAGGTTCTAGACCGCGGGATGTGAAGAGGGGCATCCAGTCTTAATCCTCCAGCTCCAAAGTCTGTGTCCACCCCAATTCACACGATTGTTTTTAAGGCAAATGGCTATGGAGAAAACTTATATTCGTGCATATGAATATTTTAAAGAGACGTTTTATGGTTTCAGGGCTTCAGACAGAAATGTTTCACATAAAATTTACTATTCAAATTTCCTCCGTTGTTTTGCCTCTCATCATTATATTAAATATTCAGCTCATAGACGTTAAGCTTCAAGGCAGAGCACTTTTATGAAAAATAGACTTTAAGAACATCTGAACTAGCTAGTGATCCTCTAAGATACATCTTCAGCCACTAAGAAACGATTACAATTATGTGCATATTCCAATTTAATGGAATATGCACATAATTGGTTAGGAATCGTATCTGACCTTGTTTCGAGACTGTTAAACTCTTCTGCTTAATGGTAATATGTACTTTTCCTCTGGGATGCATCGCATAACATAATCAGTTAATGAAATTGGAAACCGGAAATTTTGCCATATCACTTTATTATTTTATCATGGCAAGTTTATAGCCACATTTTTTATAAATAACTTGCAGATGAGATTGACTGTTCTATCTCCTTCTATGCAAGTTTTTTTTTTCCTTTTTCTAAATATTGTATTTGAAACTATACATGGATTAATATGATCTGCATCAACACAACACATATCCGTAAAGCATTTTTTCTCTTGACGAAATGTGATTTGAAAAAGAAAAATGACATAATTTGATTTTCTAATGGCACTCTGTTGGCCTATTCTTTATTTCTTGTTAGTTAGCATATTAAATAAAGTTCTCTTCTCTGAATACCTTGTATATATATATATATATATATATATATATATATATATATATATATATATATATATATATATATATATATATATATATATATATATATATATATATATATATATATATATATATATATATATATATATATATATATATATATATATATATATATATATATATATATATATATATATATATATATATATATATATATATATATATATATATATATATATATATATATATATATATATATATATATATATATATATATATATATATATATATATATATATATATATATATATATATATATATATATATATATATATATATATATATATATATATACATATATATATATATATATATATATATATATATATATATATATATATATATATATATATATATATATATATATATATATATATATATATATATATATATATATATATATATATATATATATATATATATATATATATATATATATATTTACATATATATATATATATATATATATATATATATATATATATATATATATATATATATATATATATATATATATATATATATATATGTATATATATATATATATATATATATATATATATATATATATATATATATATATATATATATATATATATATATATATATATATATATATATATATATATATATATATATATATATATATATATATATATACATATATATATGTTTATATATATATATATATATATATATATATATTATATATATATATATATATATATATATATATATATATATATATATATATATATATATATATATATATATATAATGTATGTATGTATTAACCTCCCTCGAGACGTCAAAGAAGAAGGGGAGAAGAGGGGAGAGTAATTTCTCCCCAAACTCTAGTTTTGGGGTATCTAAATGTGCGTGGTGGTAGTACAATACAGAGCAAAAGATGTGAGATTTGATATATGTTTGGTAGGAGGAGGATGAATGTATTGGTATAGTGCGAGACGAAGATGAAAGGAAAAGGAGAAGTGGCATTTGGTTGGATGACAGGTAGGGTTGAAAGGGGGAGAGCGAGAGAAGGTGTGGCATTATTGTTGAGTGAATGGATGGTAAATAGGGTAGTGAAATGGAAAGAAGTGTCATCTAGGCTGATGTGGGTGAGGGCTAGGATAGGTAGGGAATGTTGGGCTTTTGTTAGTGCGTATAGGCCAGGATGTGAAAGAAGTGAGGAAGAGCGGAATAAATTCTGGAATGAGTTAACTAGGTGTGTGGATGGTCTAAGTAGAAGGAACTATGTAATTGTGTTGGGAGACTTGAATGCCAGAGTGGGTGATGGAGAGGTAGAAGGTGTTGTAGGAAAGCATGGGGTACCAGGTGGGAATGAGATTGGCGAAAGGCTGTTAGATATGTGTGTGGAGCAAGAGTTGGTGATAAGTAACAGTTTTTTCAAGAAGAAGTTATTAAATAAGTATACATGGATGAGAGTGGCAATGGGAAGAGTGAAAGAAAGAGCATTGATGGATTATTTGTTGGTAGCAAAGAGAATGATAGGTAGAGTGAAATATGTGCAGGCATTTAAGGGCGTGGCTGCTGAGATGTCTGATCATTTTTGGTTGAAGCAAAATTGGTTGTAGCAAAAGAGTGGGGAAATAGAGTCGGGGGATGTAGAAGGGAAGTGGTGAAGGTGGAAGAGTTGAAAAAGCCAGAGAAGGGACAGGAATATCAGGACAGGTTGAAAGTGACATATGACAGGATGAAAGAAAGAGAAGTTGGGGAGTTAGAGGAGCAATGAGGGTTGATGATTTAAGATTTTGTGGGACCTGCAAGTGATGTGTGTGGAAAGAGGTTTGTTGGAGGCGGCATGAGGAGGGGCGGCGAGTGATAAAATGAAGGGGTAAAAATGAAGGTGGAAGAGAAAAAGAGGGCTTTTGAGGAATGGCTGCAGTGTAACAGTAGGGAGAAGTATGAAAGATATAGGGAGAAAAATGTGGGAACCAAGCGGAAGGTAGAGGAAGAGAAGAGGTTGGCAAATGTTAGGTGGGGACAGAATTTTAGTAGGTCATATGAGGAGAATAAAAATAAGTTTTGGAAAGAAGTAATAACAGTAAGGAAGAGTGGATCGAAGATGGAAGAGACAGTGGAAGATATGAATGGACAGATGTTAAGAGGGAACGATGCAAGTAAAAGATGGGCAGAATATTTTGAGTGCTTGCTGAATGTTGAGGAAGATAGAGAGGCAGCTATAGTGGCAGTGGGGGGTGTTCAAGTGCCAGTAACGGGAGAGGGAAATGAGAGAGCGATTGCAAGAGGGTAGGGGAAAAGGCATTGTATAAAACGAATGCAGGTAAAGCACCAGGAATGGATGGTGTGAGAGCAGAGATGTTGTAAGAAGGGGGTGTGACTGCATTGGAATGGTTAGTTAGTGTTTAATACATGCTTTATGTTATCAATGGTGCCAGTGGAATGGGTGATTGCTTGTATAGTGCCCCTATACAATGGTAACGGAGATGTGTATGAATGCAGTAATTTTAGGGGTAAATGTTTGTTGAGTGTGGTAGGAAAAGTGTATGGTAGGATTCTGATTAATAGGATTAGGGATAAGACAGAACATGTGATCACAGAAGTCCAGAGAGGTTTTAGGAGAGGTGGAGGTTGTATAGATCAGATTTTTAGAGTTAGGCAGTTATGTGAGAAATATTTAGCAAAGGGTAAGGATGTGTATTCTGCATTTTTTGATCTGAGGAAATTGTTTGATAGAGTTGATAGAGAGGCAATGTGGAATGTTTTGAGATTATATGGAATTGATGGTAGACTGTTGCAAGAAGTAAAGAGTTTGTATGAGGGCAGTAGAGCTTGTGTTAGGGTAGGGAAGTAGTGAGTAAGTGGTTTCCAGTGAGTGTGGGACTGAGACAGGGATGTATGATGCCACCATGGCTGTTCAATTTGAATATTGATGGGGTTGTAAGAGAGGTGAATGAGCGAGTGCGTGGTCAAGGTTTGAGAATGGTAGATGGGGATGATGACGAGTGGGAGCTGATTCAGTTGCTGCTTGCAGATGATTCTGTGTTGGTGGCAGACTCAGGGGAGAAACTATTTCAGTTAGTGTCAGAATATGGAATGGTGTGTGAGAGATGGAAGTTGCGAGTGAATGTGGGAAAGAGTAAGGTTATGAGGTGTACAAGAAATGAGGATGGTACTGGATTCAATGTTATGTTGAATGGAGAGACACTTCAGAGGTTGATCAGTTTAAGCACTTATGCTTGGTTATAGCTGCAAATGGTGGAGTGGAAGCAGATGTGTGTCACAGAGTGCATGAAGGATGTAAAGTGTTGGGTGCGTTGAAAGGAGTGATGAAGGATAGAGGGTGGGAAATGAATGTGAAGAAAGTTTTGTATGAGAAAGTGGTTGTGCCAGCTGTGATGTATATGGATCAGAGTTATGGGATAAGAAAGAAAGTGAGAACTAGAAACTAAATGTGTTTGAGATGAAATGCATGATGAGTATGATTGGTGTATCTTGGTTGGGTAGGAATAGAAATCAAGTGGAGAGAGTATGAACGGGTTTGAGGAGAGAATTGGCAGCCAGAGTAGATATGAATATTCTGAGATGGTTTGGCCATATGGAGAGGATGGATGATGAAAGACTGCAGAAAAAGGTGATGAATGCTAGATTTAATGGGAGAAATGCTAGAGGGAGGCCTAGGTTTGTTTTGGGTGGATGGATGGAATAAGGAGAGCCCTGAATGATAGGAGGTTGGATGTGAGAGAAGCAAGTGAACGTGCTAGGAATAGGAATGATTAGAGAGCGATTGTGACGCAGCGCTGATGGCCATCTGCAGCTAACATGGGGCTGCATCTGACAGAGGTAATCCTGTGGTAGAATCAGTAGGGGAGTTGGCATTATTAAGAGACACAGGTTGTGGAAGATCCGAGAGGATGGGCTGTGGTACTCAAGCAGCGCCATCTGAACGTTCGCTAGCTCCCTCGTTATTGCCCGTAGAGCAAAGTAATCCCCTAATTGTTTCTTTTTTTTATGTCGGTTACCCCCCAAATTGGGAGAAACCGCAAAGGTAAATGAAAATATATATATATATATATATATATATATATATATATATATATATATATATATATATATATATATATATATATATATATATATATATAAATATATATATGAATAATTTTTTTTACTCCGACCGGGATTCGAACCTAGGACTTATAATTACTAAGTCAAGGCACTACCAGCTACACACCACAGAAGGTTAAAAGGAATCCAACCTTATAGCTGATATCCGCTATACTTAGGAATGAACGCATTCTATCTGAATGCCACTATGTTCATATTACAGATTCCCCAACCTCACTCGTGGCTTCATTTTCGCATTTAATTCAATTCCCAATCTCATTCCGGCTATACAATAACCAATTAAGCACATTACATAATTATATATATATATATATATATATATATATATATATATATATATATATATATATATATATATATATATATATATATATATATTGTGTGTGTGTGTGTGTGTGTGTGTGTGTGTGTGTGTGTGTGTGTGTGTGTGTGTGTGTGTGATTACCTAATTGTGATTACCTAATTGTGTTTACGGGAAAGAGCCCAAAGCTCGTATCTTCCCGTCTCCTGATCGGTTCCATTTTATACTTAGTGATACTTATCATACCTGTCCTTAAAACTATGGATTGAGATAGCATTAACTACCTCCTCGCTTAGCCAATTCCAATTATCAACTACTCTTACACTGAAAAAGTATTTCCTTACATCCTGCGAAGAAGTTTTCTTACGAAGCTTCAAACTGTGACCTCTAGTTCTAGAGCCAGCCATATCAAAATATCGATCCCTATCCACTCTATCATAACCATGAAGGAATTTAAAGACTGTCACCATATCCCCCCTCACTCTTCTAGCTTCCAGTGATGGTAAGTCTAATTCCCTCAGCCTCTCATCATAACTGAGATTGCGTATTTCTGGCACCAGTTTCGTGGCATGTCTTTGAACTTTTTCAAGCTTAGCTATGTGCTTTTTCAAGTGCGGATTCCAAAAGGGGGCTGCATATTCGAGTTTTGGCCTCACATAGGTTACATAAATATTTCTGAACATTTCCTTGTCCATGTGCCTGAAGGCTACCCTTACATTTGATAAGAATGCATATGCTGCCCTTACTATGCCATTTATATGTACTTCTGGAGACAAATCTGCCAGTATGTTTACTCCTAGATCTCTCTCATTTTCTGTCTCTTGAAGTTGTACTCCAGCCACCGAGTAGTCAAGCTTGGGCCTTCTTGCACTTGTACCCATTCTCATTACCTTACATTTTGAAGTATTGAATTTCATTAGCCACTTTTCTGACCACTCATGCAGATTATTTAGATCCTCCTGAAGTTCTCTACCATTGTTCTCGTTTTTTACTTTCTTCACAATCTTTGCATCATCTGCAAACATATTCACTCTTGGCTTAATTTTCGCTTTCAAATGCAAAAACAAAGCCACGAATGTGGTTGGGAGAAACTTTATTATGAACAGAGTGGCATTCAGATAGAATGCACTTATTCCTAGTATTGTAGTTAAACTGTAAGGTTGGTTTCTCTTTTGAGATCATCTGTGGTGCGGTTGGTATCACCTTGGCAAAAAAATTATGTGTCCTAGGTTCGAGTCCCAGTCGGGGTAAACTATGATTCATGTTTTCACATATGGCAATGCGCTTATTTGATTATTGTTGATCCCTAATTAGACTGGAATTTGCTTTTAATGCAAAAACAAAGCCGCGAGTGAGGTTGGGAGAAACTGTAATATGAAGAGAATGGCATTCAGAGAGAATGCGTCCATTCCTAGCATTGTAGCTAAGCTGTATGGTTGGTTTCTCTTTTAAGACCGTCTCTGCTGTAGTTGGTAGCGCCTTGGCACGGTCGTGGTAAAATATGATTTATATATATATATATATATATATATATATATATATATATATATATATATATATATATATATATATATATATATATATATATATATATATATATATATATATATATATAATTAAGTAAGCACATTAACATATGTGAAAAAAAGAATCTTATTCTACCCCTGACCAGGACTCAAACATATGACACATAATTACTGTGCCAAGATGCTATTAACTGCACCACTGAAGGCCTAAAGAATAAGCAAACCTTACAGCTAACTGCTATGCTGGAAATAAACTCATTCTTTATGAATGCATTTTTGTTCATATTGCAGCTTCTCCTAACCACACTGTTTTTTTTTTTGCATATAATTCAAATCCATGCTGCATAGGCATTAATAATAATCAAATAACCACATTAACATATGTAAAAACATGAATCATATTTTACCTCTGACAGGGACTTGAACCAAAGACCCAAAATTACTGTGCCAAGGTGCTATCAACAAATATGAGCAAAAAAGGCTTTCAGAAAGAATGTGTTCATTCCTAGTATGGAATGAAAGGATTGCTTCCTCGTTACACCTTCAGTGGTGTAATTGATATGTGTCTTAGGCTCGAGTCCCGATCAGGGGTAAAATAAGATTCATGTTTTCACATATGCTAATGTGTTAATTTGATTTTTATCAATGCCTTTGTAGCTGGGATTTGAATTAACTGCGAAGAAAACGAATCCACGAGTGAGGTTAGGAGAAGCTGTAATATGAACAAAAAGGAATTCAGAGAGAAGGCGTTCATTCCTAGTATAACAGTTACCTGTAAGGCTTGCTTCTTCTTTAACCTTTCAGTGGTGTCTTGATAGCACCTTGGCAGAGTAATTATGTGTCTTGGGTTAGAGTCCCGGTCAGAGGTAAAAATAAGATTTATATAATATACTATATATATATATATATATATATATATATATATATATATATATATATATATATATATATATATATATATATATATATATATATATATATATATATATACCCTCACACACACACTCACACACACAGAGGAAATGAATACAGAAAATGAAGTTTAATAGACAAGAACTTTCGTAAAATTAAAAGGTGAGTAAACAATAAGCCTCATAAATTAATGTATTATAGAAAAAGAATATGTTTTGAATGATTTTTCGTTACGACATAATGCTAATGATGCATTTTAAGCGCGCAAATAGCAATATCAGCTTCTTTGTAGAGAAGGTCTCGCTTAGATTCATTCACAATCGCATTTACATTTACAAAGACTCTTTGGAGCACTTTTTGGCCCTTTATCTGTAAGTATATATGATGGCAATGTATTTAAAATATGCTTGTTATCATCACTCATGATAAATGCAGACTTGTTATTTGCCTTTGTCTGGGCTACCTTACCATGACCCCCTCCTCCAGTGACTAGCAAACACATTGAAATTTTATCCCCATCATGATGTGAGACTGATGCAAAAACATTTACTTACTCATTTTAAACATTTTTAAATTTTATACCTCTTATGGTGGTGACTCCTACACTGGTTCTGTAGAACTGCATTCCACACTCAGCTATCTTAGTTACTAAAGCTATAGATAGAATTAACTTATATACTAATGAATATATTATGCTTGTTAATGAAGTATATACTAAATATCATGTGAAAGTGTTAGGGTTACAAAGGGAACCATTCGCATCTAACAGATGTTTACCAGTATCCCGACCTGCCATTGACCAATACAGAAATTAGCTTCTCATTTCAATTGTGGATCAAAATCGCTGAAGAAGAATAATTAAAATAAAGTCTCACAAATATGAAAACACCAGAGTTTTAATCCCCATGTTGTGTAAACTAATTTGGCCACAAATGAAGTCCATATCTCAAGCTTAATTCTTGTTTTATGAGTTGTTATTAGTCCCCATCATAGAAGTTTACTCTTTTACTAAAAAAATAAATAGAATTTCCATGATAAATACAGTTGAACATTTAAAAAGTTAAAAGTAAATCCATCACTAGATAAATTTATAGAAATAGTATTAAGAAAATATGAAGTCAGGTCTGTAGCATCAGAAGCACCACCATCAGCAGCAAAAGCAGCTGATCTTCATATCCTTATTAGCATAAAATGAGGAAGGGAACATCTTTGTTCTAGCCTTTCCTTTTCATTAGACATTAATGAAACGATGCCTCACAGATACACACATACACGCACTCGCACACACAAACACGCATATGCACATACACACTTGCTATGATTTTTCCAAAATTTCATTAAGTTTGAAATTCATCTCTCTCTCTCTCTCTCTCTCTCTCTCTCTCTCTCTCTCTCTCTCTCTCTCTCTCTCTCTCTCTCCTCTCTCTCTCTCTCTCTCTCTCTCTCTCTCTCTCTCTCTCTCTCTCTCTCTCTCTCTCTCTCTCTCTCTCTCTCTCTCTCTCTCTCTCTATATATATATATATATATATATATATATATATATATTATATATATATATATATATATATATATATATATATATATATATATATACATATATATATATATATATATATATATATATATTATAATATATATATATATATATATATATATATATATATAAATATGAATCATTTTTTACCCCGATCGGGACTCGAACCTAGGATTTATAATTACTAATTCAAGGCGCTACCAACTACACACCACAGAAGGTTAAAAGGAATCCAACCTTATAGCTTATATTTGCTATACTTAGGAATGAACGCATTCTATCTGAATGCCACTATGTTCATATTACAGATTCCCCAACCTCACTCGTGGCTTCATTTTCGTATTTAATTGAATTCCCAATCTCATTCGGGTCATACAATAACCAAATAAGCACATTACATATGTGAAAACATGAATAATTTTTCACCCCGACCGGGACTTGAACCTAGGACTTATAATTATTAAGTCAAGGCGCTACCAACTACACCACAGAAGGTTAAAAGGAATCAGACCTTATAGCTTATATCTGCTATACTTAGGAATGAACGCATTCTATCTGAATGCCACTATGTTCATATTACAGATTCCCCAACCTCACTCGTGGCTTCATTTTCGCATTTAATTCAACTCCCAATTTCATTCGGGCCCAACAATAACCAAATAAGCACATTACATATGTGAAAACATGAATCATTTTTTACCCCGACCGGGATTGAACCTTGGACTTATACTTACTAAGTCAAGGTGCTACCAACTATATATATATATATATATATATATATATATATATATATATATATATATATATATATATATGAGAGAGAGAGAGAGAGAGAGAGAGGAGGAGGAGAGAGAGAGAGAGAGAGAGAGAGAGAGAGAGAGAGAGAGAGAGAGAGAGAGAGAGATGCATAGAATTATATTTTGAAGACTAAGTAATGCTAGTTGAGGAGTTAACGACATGGCCATTTACTACACATTATTGGAAAAAGACAAACTGCATTGCTGATATGGTTGAAATAGTTTTAATTATCATTATTTTATCACATATAACCATAAAAACAATGCGGCATTAATTGCACTGAAAAACAGAGGCTATTGAATATTTAATAACTGATATATTTTGGGGCTTGATAGCCAACCTGTGTTTTAAACCCCTGCAAATGTATCAGAACATCATTAATAAAATGAAAAAAAAATGACTTACTTAGATTTAAAGATATGTTTCATGATTCGTAGTTATTGAACATCTCATAAACCCAGGCATTATGACCTGCTAATGATTAAAAAAAATGCATATTCATTTCCATATTCTTGGAAATGGAATAACGGACCAGAAAATATGGCTCCTATTTTGTATATGAAAGTATTCTCCACCATGGATTTATTGCATCGTTAACGGCTGTTAAATCAATTTTTGAATTCTCTCTTTCACTTATGAGTCCGCTTTTTTAACTCATGTCAGTTCAGTAGATTCATTAAGCACACACTTAGATATATTTCAACGATAACTCCTTCAGGGAAGTTTTGATAACTCTATTCTTTTCCCCTCTGCTAACAGTCCTGATAAAGCTCTTCATGGAAGTGAAAAGTGGTCCTCAGCCAACTTGAGATTTTCCTTTACAAGCCAAGTCCGTTCGGTCGACTAACTTCGCTTTAATCTCGATACTACAACTTTTGAGATCTGTGAAAAGTCCTTTTGGCTGAGGAGGAAGCCATGGAAGACACATGGCGGAAGAAGAGATAAAAAGAAGTTGGTGAAAAATCGTCTAACTTCTGGAAACGCGTAAAGAATTAATAACTCTCTCTCTCTCTCTCTCTCTCTCTCTCTCTCTCTCTCTCTCTCTCTCTCTCTCTCTCTCTCTCTCTCTCTCTCTCTCTCTCTCTCTCTCTCTCTCTCTCTCTCTCTCTCTCTCAATGTTTTTTAATTAATTTTTCACATTAACGTGATTTTTTATTAATACTTTTGTTATGGCGATCTTCAAGATAGATCTCTCTTTTTTTCTCTCATATTCGTAAGAGTCGTATATGACGTGTTTCGATGTTTTTTTTTTATTTCTTAATTTTTGTCAAAGTTTATTTTTATAATTTATTTTTTTCACTTCATAGTTTACTTGTCTAATGATCAGCTTTTGTCTTTAATGCTTTTATTTATTTTCGTACTAAACATATTCTCATTTCATTGACATATTTATTGTGATATAGATCTCACTAAGAGTGATATTTTTTTGAGTTATTTTCAGTGTTCATTTAAATATCAAGTACATAATTAGACATTACCGTTTGGTGATAAATATTGGTTATTTCCTATTTAAAATATTTTCTGAATCAATCTTTAACTTACATTTTCTTGTATATAGATATTCTTGTTTATTGGTATTTCTTCCTTTTATGTACAATTTACTACTTTATTAATATTTTGACATTTACTGATTCATTTTGTAACCCTTTTCGTCTAGGTGTCATATATTTTTTTTTCTTACCGTAGACTCTGAAGGGAGCCATTACAAATGAGTTGCAGTTTGAGATCAAATTTGATATTCCAGATGGTTTAGAGACACTAGAGCAATATTTGACCCACATATGCATTGCAACTTACATCTTCAGTGATGTCCTAAAACTCTTAAATATCATATTTTTGTATAAAATCAGTTGTGATATTATTTCATATTCTTCATAATAATGCAAGTATCCCAAGACTTTAAATCTGTGTATCCATATATTTTAAAAATGATGTTATCTTAGCTAGCACGGTGGCTATAGAAGCCTTAAAAGTTACTGAATGCTATTTATTAAATATCCAGAAATTTTGGTTGAATTGTATAGAGTAATACACTTATTGCCAATGACTTTTAACTGTTGTATCTGTGATGAAATTATACCAATGCCTTTAGTAGTTTAGTGGCTATATAATACCCTATTTCCACCCAGAAGATCCCACTTTAACTCCCTCGAGTTGCCTCCGAGAAATTTTATGTCTAGTACAACCACTCGGAAGGCCTTAGTGGCTCGCTTGGTGGCCTCTGTCGACTTAGGAGGTTCAGTAAATATACCAGTAGATGTATATGGTCAGTTGTGAAAAAGATATCGAGGTTGGGATTCGATTCGGGTATATGTACAGCTCTTATAAGAATACTGAAACAAAAGAACAAAGTCTCTCTCTCTCTCTCTCTCTCTCTCTCTCTCTCTCTCTCTCTCTCTCTCTCTCTCTCTCTCTCTCTCTCTCTCTCTCTCTCTCTCTCTCTCTCTCTCTCTCTCTCTCTCTCTCTCTCTCTCTTATCTTTCTTTCTTTCTTTCTCTCTCTAATATTGTTTCAAGAATTACTGTAAATCCCAATGGGCATATCTTTCAACATATGATGTCAAAACTACCTGATGTGCCAACTGCAACACTAACCCTCCTATTGCGAAGCTCAAGGACCTTGAATATGCTAACTCTGATGTTCTTTGGCAGAAGATCTATCTCTCCATTACCACTATGTTTCTTTATTTCTGCTACTGCTCTCAAAACTCTACTAAATTTGTGTCCTTCTTTAAAAATTTGTCCTCTTGCCATGAGTTCATACTATCGCTCAAATACGTGCTGAAGTTCACTATATTGGAGACTTCAATATGCATCGCAGTGAATGTCTTCATTCTTATATCGCTGATGCGGAGGAAGGGAGGTCCTTGCTTAATCTGAACTCACGATCTAGAGAAGAGTATTAAACATTCTACTTGTGTCCCGATTGTCACGACAATATAGCTAACACTTTTGACCAATTCCTTCCCTCTAGTCCTTCGAACTACTCATATTCTGCACTTTCCCTTTTGGTAATTTTGACCGCTCTTCGATCTTAATCTCTTCCATTCGCTCCCCCCCCCATCAATTCAACCTACTCAATGCCTTTTTTGGCACTTCAAATGTACCCAACATGATGATTTGCACAACTTTCTCTTTGACCATCCATGAGATTACTACTGCTTTCAGACCCGCAACCCAGATCAGGTAACCCTAAAAGTTACCAAAATCATTCCTGGGGAATGAAGTCGTTCATCTACTTCTCTATGAAATCGTTTTCTCTCCCTTAAGTCCTCTCCCACTGATGAATGATTCTGGTGCTTAGCCAAAAACAATTCCAAAAACTGTAACTTAACCTTTCCCCCTCTCATCCATCCTTATGGTTCCATAGCTTGCTCTCCCACTGATAAAGCCACTCTCATTGGCTCTCATTTTTCTGTCAACAATTCCATAAGCAATTCCAGCGCACCTGTTCCTCGTACTTTACCTCTTCCTAGCCCTATGTCCTCCCTCATTCTTTCATCACGCAAAGTCCATAAGGTTCTTCGCTCTCTAAAGAATAACAAGGCATCCAGACCAATGGAATCCATGCAAACTTTCATAAGAGAGTTTGCAGAGGAACTGGCTCTCGTACTTTGAAGTCTTTTTCACCACATTCTTTCAAATTTAGTATCTATCCATCATCTAGTTCAGTTTGTTTCTCAGAAGGGCGACAGCTCTACACCTTCTAACAATGACCTATTGCCATAATAATAATAATAATAATAATAATAATAATAATAATAATAATAATAATAATAATAATAATAATAATAATAATAATAATAATATTGATAATAATAACAATAATAATAATAATAATCTATCTATCTATCTACCTTAGCTGTTTCCCCCTTTAATTGGGGGGTAACCGACATCAAAGAAAGAAAACAATAAGGGGATTACTTTGCTCTATGGGTAATGACGAGGGAGCTAGCGACCGTTCAGATGGCTCTGCTGGAGTGCCACAGCCCATCCTCCCGGCTCTTCCACAACCTGTGTCGCTTCACAATTGCCAACTCCTCCTACTGCCCCTACCACAGTGCTACCTCTGTATGATGCAGCCCCGTGATAACAGCAGATGCCCATTAGAGCTACGTCACAATCGCTCGCCACTCATTCCTATTCCTAGCACGCTCGCTCGCTTCCCTTACATCCATCCTCCTATCATTCAGGGCTCTCCAAACTCCATCCATCCATCCAAACCTAGGCCTCCCTCTAGAATTTCTCCCATCAACTCTCGCATTCATCACCTTTTTCAGCAGTCTTTCATCATCCATTCTTTCCACATGGCCAAACCATCTCAGAACATTCATATCTACTCTGGCTGCAATTTCTCTCCTCACACCCATTCTTGCTCTCTCCTCTTCACTCCTAACCCTATCCAACCGAGATACACCAATCATACTCCTCAGGCATTTCATCTCAAACACATTTAGCTTCCGTCTCTCACTTACTTTCATACCCCATAACTCTGATCCATACATCACAGTTGGCACAACCACTTTCTCATACAAAACTTTCTTAACATTCATTTCCAACCCTCTATTTTTCATCACTCCTTTCAACACACCCAACACTTTACATCCTTCATTCACTCTGCGACACACATCAGCTTCCACTCCACCATTTGCAGCTAGAAACGAGACTAAATACTTAAACTGATCAACTTCATCAAGTGCCTATCCATTCAACATAACAATCAATTCAGCACCATCCTCATTTCTTGTACACCTCATAACCTTACTCTTTCCCACATTCACTCGCAACTTCCTTCTCTCACACACCCTTCCAAATTCTGACACTAACCGACACAGCTTTCCTCTGAATATGCCACCACCACAGTATCATCTGCAAACAGCACCTGAGTCAGCTGCCACTCATTATCATTCCCATCTACCATTCTCACACCTCTACCACGCACTCGCTCATTCACCTCTCTTACAACTCCATCAATATATAAATCGAACATTCATGGTGACATCACACATCCCTGTCTCAGTCCCACACTCACTGGAAACCACTCACTCACTTCATTCCCTATCCTAACACAAGCTCTAATAATAATAATAATAATAATAATAATAATAATAATAATAATAATGATAATAATAATAATAATAATAATAATAATAATAATAATAATAATAATAATATCAACAATAATTATTTTAATAATAATAATGATAACAATAGTAATAATAATAATAATAATAATAATCAATAATAATAATAATAATAATAATAATAATAATAATAATAATAATAATAATAATAATAATAATAAAATCAATATATAATATATAATAATAATAATAATAATAATATAATAATAATAATAATAATAATAATAATAACAATAATAATAATAATGAAAATAATAACAATAATAATGATAATAATAATAATAATGATAATAATAATAATAATGATAATAATAATAATAATAATAATAATAATAATAATAATAATAATAATAATAATAATAATAATAATAATAATAATAAAAATAATAATAATAATAATAATAATAATAATAATAATAATAATAATAATAATAATAAAGATAAATAATAACAATAATATTAATAATGATATAGTAGTAATTATAATAATGATACTACTACTACTACTACTACTACTACTACTACTACTACTACTACTACTACTACTACTTGTAATAATAATAATAATATTATTATTAATAATAATAATAATAATAATAATAATAATAATAATAATAATAGTAATAATAATAATGATAATAATAATAATAATAATAATAATAATAATAATAATAATAATAATAATAATAATAATAATAATAATAATAATAATAATAATAATAATAATAATAATAATAATAATAATAATAATAATAATAATGATAATAGTAATAATAATAATAAT
>JAXCGZ010000110.1:17500-20000 GCA_037179515.1 Halocaridina rubra | reverse complement strand
TTATAAGTAAGTGGCTTTAGCCAAGAGAGAATAGCTTTGAGGACCATCCTCCTGAGAACCTTTAGTCGAGACAACCTCCTAGATTGAAGGCAAAGGCTCTTCTAAGAACTAATTATTATTAGGTTTTTTCTTCTTCTTCTATTTCTTTAGACGAAATTTTATGCTATATAATAATACTCTTTCATTAATTAAAGTAATTTTTCACAGTTTCACAATAATGCTCAAAATGTATTCAGTGTTTCCCTTGTGTCTTTTCATTTCCATGAGAGTTTATGCAATCTTTAGATGAAAACCTAGAAGTAATTTAAGTAATAGGAGAAGAAATGATGAGGATAAGAGATAAAAAGAAAAAAAATAAGAGAAAATAAAATAAAATGGCAAGGAAAAGAAGTGAGAAGATGGGAGGAAGGAATGAGTAGATGACAGAGGAAAATAAAAGAGGAAAGAGAGGTAAGAGAACAGTATATTACATGGGAAAGGAAAATGAAGAGAAGAGAAGAGAAGAGAAGAGAGGAGCAGTGAAAATTTATAGAGGGAATATAAACACAGTGAGCCAATGTCGCTTTCAAAACCAAGCAAAGGATAATGAAAATACAATGGAAGGTGTTTGTGTATGTGTGAGAATGAGAGAGGTGAGAGAGAGAGAGAGAGAGAGAGAGAGAGAGAGAGAGAGAGAGAAGAGAGAGAGAGAGAGAGAGAAGAGAGAGAGAGAGAGAGAGAGAGAGGAATTCAAAGCTTACTTCAGAGGAATTAATTTCACAAATTATTTTTTTACGAGAGTAAATACAAGAATATTAGTTTATTAATTTATAATCATGTCATAATATTCAAAATACATACTCAACCACCCACACACATGCACACACACCTACCCACCTTCCAAAATTTCTACCTACCAAAACCACCCACCCACCAACATTCCTACCTTTATATATATATATATATATATATATATATATATATATATATATATATATATATATATATATATATATATATATATATATATATATATATATATATAATCAAATAAACACATTACCATTCGGGAAAATATGAATAATTTTTACCCCGACCGGGACTTGAAGCTAGGACACATAATAAATGTGCCAATGTGCTACAACTACACCACAGAAGGTCTAAAAGGGACAAACCTTACAGCTATATCTGCTGTACTAGAATGAACACATTCTATCTGAATGCCACTCTGTTCATATTACACTTTCCCCCCAACTTCACTCTTGGCTTCGTTTTCGTATTTAATTCAAATCTCAATCTCGTTCGGGACCAACAATAATCAAATAAGCACATTTCCATTTGTGAAAACAAGAATAATTTTACCCCGACCGAGACTTGAACCTAGGACACATAATTACTGTGCCAAGGCGCTACCAACTGCACCATAGAAGGTCTAAAAGGGAAAGAAACCTTACAGCTATAGCTGCTATAACTAGGAATGAACGCAGTCTATATCAATGTCACTCTGTTCATATTACAGCTTCCGCCAACCTCACTTGTGGTTTCGTTTTTGGCATTTAATTCATATCTCAATCTCATTTGTGACCAACAGTATTCAAATAAGGACATTACCATATGTGAAAACATGAATATTTTTACTTCAACCGAAATTTGAACCTAAGACACATATTTATTGTGCCATGGCGCTACCAACTACACCACAGAAAGTCTAAAAAGGAAAACAATCCTTACAGCTATATGTGCTATACTAGGAATGAACGCTTTCTATCTCAATGCCACGCTGTTCATATTACAGTTCCCCCAAGTACTCTCGTGGCTTCGTTTTTGCACTTAATTTAGATAGAATGCATTCAGTCCCAGCATAGCAGGTATAGCTGTAATGTTTGTTTCCCTTTTAGACTTTCTGTGGTGTAGTTGGTAACGCCTTGGCATAGTAATCATGTGTTCTAGGTTCAAGTCCTGGTTGGAGTAGCAATATTTAATGTTTTCACAAATGGTCATACGCTTATTTGATTACTGTTGATCCCAAATGTCAACGAAATTTGAATTAATTGCAAAAAACAAACCATAAATGAGGCTGGGGGAAACTGCAATATGAACAGAGTGGCATTCTGATAGATAGAATGCGCTCATTCCTAGTATAGAAGACATAGCTGTAAGCTTTATTTCCCTTTTAGACCTTCTGTGTTGTAGTTGGTAGCGTCTTGCACAGTAATTATGTGTCCTAGGTTCAAGTCTCGGTCAGGGCAAAAATTATTCATATATATATATATATATATATATATATATATATATATATATATATATATATATATATATATATATATATATATTTATATATATATATATATATATATATATATATATATATATATATATATATATATATATATATATATATATATATATATATATATATATATAGAATATATATATATATATATATATATATATATATATATATATATATATATATATATATATATATATATATATATATATATATATATATATATATATA
>JAXCGZ010000109.1:137500-145121 GCA_037179515.1 Halocaridina rubra | reverse complement strand
GGTAGCGATTTTTTAAATAGTTCTCGAACCAGCTTGGGTCAATGTTCAATTTTTGCATTTTTCTAATAAAATAGTATGGTGTACACTATCAAAAGCTTTAGAAAGATCGAGTAGTAGTAGCAATGATATTTTCTTATTATCTATATTTTTGTATATTTCATCTGATATTTTCAATAAGACAGTTTCAGTTGATAATTTTGGCCTGAAACCGTGTTGACTTTTTGCAATAAGTTTATTTTTTTTCAAGAAACTCACTTAACTGATTTGCAACAATCTTTTCAAGTATCTTTGATAAAATTGGTAGTAAAGAGATTGGTCTATAGTTAAAGACGTCGTCAGGATTTCCATTTTTAAAACCAGGAATTACATGGGGATTTTTCCATAAATCTGGGTAAATATTGGTAACTATGGAAGTATTGATTATTACCGTCAGATAATATGCTATTACAAATAATGAATCTCTAATAAAACGAAAACAAATTCCATCTGATCCATATGCATTAGAGTCTTTCAGATTTTTTATTACTAAGATTACTGTATTACAATCTACTGTAGTAGGGTTAAAGACATCATTACTTCTATTGAATGCACTATGTTCTTCAAGATTAACATTATTATTATTATTACTACCATCATCACTATTATCATTACCATTACTACCACCATCATTATTATTTACACCATTATCAACATTACTATTATTATTACTACTACCATCATCATTATTATTACCACCATTACTATTATTGATTTCATTTATTATTTATTTTTTTGTTTTTTCAAAGGTTTTTTCCCCACTTCAGCGAAAAAATTATTGAACTCTTCTGCTTTAGCACTTACATCTACCTCATCGGGTATAATTGATATGTTACTACTTTTATTACAGTTATTGGAAAGCATGGTTTTAGCAATTTTCCATGTATCAGAGATATTGCCTTTAGCGTTTTGAAATTCATTTTTGTAATACTGTTTCTTACTGTTACTTAATAATGATTTTACTTGTTTCTTTTGCTCTGTAAACTTTTCTCTTAAAGGGATATTATCTCTTTGTAGTTTTACTTCATTTTGTAGTTTGTCTCTTTCTTTCATAATGTTTTTTATGTCATCTGTTATCCAAGGAGCGGGGGGACGAAATATTTCTCTTGTCACGAGTGGTGCATATCGATCTATACATGATGATAAGACACTGGTTAAAATTCTTACTTGTATATTTATATTATCGGTATATAGAATTTCATTTAATTTATGTACTTCATTCATAAGTAAACTACGAAGTAATTCTTGTGAATAATTTCTTAAGCATCTGAATGTTTTAAAGATTGGTTGTCTCTTTGGTTTGCGAATATTTAGGGACGTTACAATTTCCTCGTGGTCTGCTATAGGGCTTGGCATTACGTCACACCTAGTTATCATATGTTTGGAGTTTGTTATTACTAGATCGATTTGGGAAACTGAAGTGGGAGTGATTCTAGTTGGTTTATTTATAATCTGTTCTAGATTTAAATTCTTAATAAGTCTACTCATTTTATTTTCTCTTTTTAGTTGATCATCATTAAAATCGCCACATATAAAAACTGGTTTGTTTTTTAAAATTATCTCCTTAAAAACGTCCAAAATATAGCTAAAAGAGGTTACCGGGGCTTTGGGGTGGCGGTACACGCAGCCTATGATAATAGAAGGAAACTTTTTATGTTGGACAGAGATCCATTTATCTTCCACTCCTTCGTGCTTCTCAGTTTCAAGATTTAGTTCAGTGGCCTTCAAATAATTTTTAACAAATAAACATACACCTCCACCTCTACCACTGTCATAGCGATACATATTATATGAAGGAATATTAATAAATGCATTATTAATTGACAGATACAGCCATGATTCGCTAATGCAAAGAACATCAATATTTTCTTGTACAAGCATATGTTCAATTTCTAGTATATGGGATAACAGAGATTGTGCATTTATATGTACGACAGAGAAGGAATTTCCGAGTGATTATTGAAAAAGGTAAAGCCATGATATGCATGAAGAGTGTTAATATTAACAGACTGGATGTAGGAGTGAATGGGGAGTTGCTTGAAGAAGTTGAGAGATTTGACTATCTGTGCTAGCACATAGCAAGGAATGGACAAGGTAAGTCATACAAGGATGGAAGGAAGATATTTTTAAGTGGATAGAAAAGTTTAACGAGATATAGGTATTTTGAAATGAATGCTAAAAGAAGGATATATGAATGTGTAGTTTTACCCACAGCATTGTATGGAATAGAGCATTAGAGTGCAAGAGGGGATGAAAAGAGCAAGTTGAATGTAATTGAGATGAGATGTTTGAGAATTATGATTGGTGTATCTAGATTAGACAGAGTAAGGAATGAGGAGGTCAGACATAGAACTGGTGTTGAAAGAAAAGCTGTCGGATAGGTTAGGTCAGAGAGTACTGAGTTGCTTAGGACACATGGAAAGAAATGTATGACCAGCAAAGAGTGTGTAGGGTGGAGTAGTGGTTGGAATAAGGCCAAGAAGAAGACCTGGAATGAGATGGATGAATGGCGTGGATAGGGTATTGGATGCAAGTGGAATGTCAGTCGAGCAGGAGAGAGAGCGCAACAGGCAGGAATGAGTGGAAGTAGATCGAGTATGGGTTATGTGGGCCAAAGGAATTTCTCGCACCTGCTAGCACAATAAACTGTGATTGACGGGTGTGTGGGGAATTGCCATTTGATGAAGCAGAGAGGATAATGCAGATGCAGATATCGGGAGTCACCACAGATTATCCTTGCCCGCCTACCTTTAAATGACACAAGCAGAGTGGTAAAAGGGGGGAATATGACAATTCTCAATTCCCAAGGAGCTAAGAGGAGTACTTGAGGTATGTGTTGGATTGTGGTGAATGCTTGTTTCTTGGCTCTGCCACCCACCTTACAAAGGATAATGGGGCCAAGATACAGATTATTCTTATTCTTATAATAATTGTTATTATTATAGCTATGATTGGCAATGCGAGCTCTGAAAGTAGATGGGCAGAGATGGGAGTCATGTAACTGTTTTTCAAAAGATGGGGAGGCATTAGTAAAATAGATTGTTAGGCTGTAGAATGCAGGTTTCAGGAAAAGGAGGGTTCTAGTTGATTGGAGAAGTATATGTATAGTTCCAATTTATAACAGGGAAGGAAATAAGAATGTAATAGTTTAAGAGGAATTAGTTTCTTGAGTGTAGTTGGTAAGAGTGGTAATAGAGAAACATAAGAATGATACTGAGAGATTGATTGGGGAAGAACAGTATGGGTTCCGGAGAGGACGAGGATGTGTGGATCATGTGTTTGTGGTAAGATAGGTGTGTGAGTAGTTTGTAGAAAAAGTAGGGACACTTTTTGGATTTTTATGGACTTGGAGTAAGCAAATGACAGAGTTGAGATAGTGGCAATGTAAAGTGTGTTGAGACTGAATTGTATAAGTGGAAGTTTCTTGAATGCAGTGAAGAGTTTTTACATAAACAGTAGAGTGTTTGTGAGAGTAGGGAATGGTAGGATTGATTGGTTTGAGGTGAATGTAGGTTTGCGTCAAAATTGTGTAATATCACCCCTGGTTATTTAATGTGTATTTTATTGGAGTGGAATGTGAAATAAACGAAAGAGTATTAGACAGAGGCTTAAAATTAGTGGGTGAGTATGGAAGGCTCTGGAAATTCAATCAATTGATATTCGAGAATTACACATCACTGGTGGCTGATACTGAGAATGAAGTGAATTGTTAGGAGACTGAGTTTGTTTGGGTGCGTGAAAGAATAATAATAATAATAATAATAAACCTTTATTTCCAAAGTTCATTGGGTATTCAAATAAGATACATATATATTCCAGATAGACATCTGTGGTGTACGATATAGACATACTAACACAAACAAATCATAAAAATGAGTGTACCATTAAAAATTACAAGTAAAATCTTCCTTTAAGAGTAACTTCTTAAGATTATATTTAAAAGTATACACTGAACCAGCATTTTTTAGTTCTCTGGGAAGCTGATTATATAAATGAGGTCCACGAATGTTTATATCTCTTGAGCCAATATCAGTTTTAGACCTTCGTACTAATAAATCTTCCCCTTGACGGGTAGTTAACCCGGTAACTGAGCTTACTGTAGAAAAATTATACAAGCAATCAGGAAGATTGTTTCTTAGTATATTAAAAACAAAGGTACATATATCAAAAACATATTTATCTCTAATCTTTATCCATTCTAGATCTTTTAAAACAGGAGAGATGTGCTCGTATTTTCTTACATTGCCAACAGCCACTCGTGCTGCAAAGTTTTGTAACTTTTGTATTCTTTGTAATTGAGTCTTATTTGTACATCCCCAAACTTTGAGACAATAATTAATTAAACTCATAGCTAAGGACTGGACAATTATTATACGAGTTGATGTTTCAAATGAGTCTTTTACCCTATTTAGATATATTAGAGTACCCATTACTTTTTTATAAATTTATTCTATATGCATTTCAAAATTCATGTAACGGTCAAAATAGACACCTAGGTTCTTTACCGAGTTCATTGGCTTAATGATATTACCGTTAAAATTTATATGAAGATTGTCATCAACTTCTGATAATAATTGTCTGGATCCGATAAGAATAGATTGGGTTTTAGTTTCATTAAGTAACAGACCATTTTTTAGAAAGTAACGTTTAGCCATATACAAAATTTCTTCTGCTCTACGAGTAATATTTTCTAAATCATTAATTTCTCCTTCAATTAAGATTTGAGTATCGTCAGCATATTGAATGACATAACAGTTAGGTAAATATTTTACTAGATCGTTTACATATATTAGAAAAAGTATAGGTCCTAGGATCGATCCCTGAGGGACCCCAAACAATACCTTCTTGCGACTTGAAACTACATCTTTTATTCTGACTGACTGGTAGCGATTTTTTAAATAGTTCTCGAACCAGCTTGGGTCAATGTTCAATTTTTGCATTTTTCTAATAAAATAGTATGGTGTACACTATCAAAAGCTTTAGAAAGATCGAGTAGTAGTAGCAATGATATTTTCTTATTATCTATATTTTTGTATATTTCATCTGATATTTTCAATAAGACAGTTTCAGTTGATAATTTTGGCCTGAAACCGTGTTGACTTTTTGCAATAAGTTTATTTTTTTTCAAGAAACTCACTTAACTGATTTGCAACAATCTTTTCAAGTATCTTTGATAAAATTGGTAGTAAAGAGATTGGTCTATAGTTAAAGACGTCGTCAGGATTTCCATTTTTAAAACCAGGAATTACATGGGGATTTTTCCATAAATCTGGGTAAATATTGGTAACTATGGAAGTATTGATTATTACCGTCAGATAATATGCTATTACAAATAATGAATCTCTAATAAAACGAAAACAAATTCCATCTGATCCATATGCATTAGAGTCTTTCAGATTTTTTATTACTAAGATTACTGTATTACAATCTACTGTAGTAGGGTTAAAGACATCATTACTTCTATTGAATGCACTATGTTCTTCAAGATTAACATTATTATTATTATTACTACCATCATCACTATTATCATTACCATTACTACCACCATCATTATTATTTACACCATTATCAACATTACTATTATTATTACTACTACCATCATCATTATTATTACCACCATTACTATTATTGATTTCATTTATTATTTATTTTTTTGTTTTTTCAAAGGTTTTTTCCCCACTTCAGCGAAAAAATTATTGAACTCTTCTGCTTTAGCACTTACATCTACCTCATCGGGTATAATTGATATGTTACTACTTTTATTACAGTTATTGGAAAGCATGGTTTTAGCAATTTTCCATGTATCAGAGATATTGCCTTTAGCGTTTTGAAATTCATTTTTGTAATACTGTTTCTTACTGTTACTTAATAATGATTTTACTTGTTTCTTTTGCTCTGTAAACTTTTCTCTTAAAGGGATATTATCTCTTTGTAGTTTTACTTCATTTTGTAGTTTGTCTCTTTCTTTCATAATGTTTTTTATGTCATCTGTTATCCAAGGAGCGGGGGGACGAAATATTTCTCTTGTCACGAGTGGTGCATATCGATCTATACATGATGATAAGACACTGGTTAAAATTCTTACTTGTATATTTATATTATCGGTATATAGAATTTCATTTAATTTATGTACTTCATTCATAAGTAAACTACGAAGTAATTCTTGTGAATAATTTCTTAAGCATCTGAATGTTTTAAAGATTGGTTGTCTCTTTGGTTTGCGAATATTTAGGGACGTTACAATTTCCTCGTGGTCTGCTATAGGGCTTGGCATTACGTCACACCTAGTTATCATATGTTTGGAGTTTGTTATTACTAGATCGATTTGGGAAACTGAAGTGGGAGTGATTCTAGTTGGTTTATTTATAATCTGTTCTAGATTTAAATTCTTAATAAGTCTACTCATTTTATTTTCTCTTTTTAGTTGATCATCATTAAAATCGCCACATATAAAAACTGGTTTGTTTTTTAAAATTATCTCCTTAAAAACGTCCAAAATATAGCTAAAAGAGGTTACCGGGGCTTTGGGGTGGCGGTACACGCAGCCTATGATAATAGAAGGAAACTTTTTATGTTGGACAGAGATCCATTTATCTTCCACTCCTTCGTGCTTCTCAGTTTCAAGATTTAGTTCAGTGGCCTTCAAATAATTTTTAACAAATAAACATACACCTCCACCTCTACCACTGTCATAGCGATACATATTATATGAAGGAATATTAATAAATGCATTATTAATTGACAGATACAGCCATGATTCGCTAATGCAAAGAACATCAATATTTTCTTGTACAAGCATATGTTCAATTTCTAGTATATGGGATAACAGAGATTGTGCATTTATATGTACGACAGAGAAGGAATTTCCGAGTGATTATTGAAAAAGGTAAAGCCATGATATGCATGAAGAGTGTTAATATTAACAGACTGGATGTAGGAGTGAATGGGGAGTTGCTTGAAGAAGTTGAGAGATTTGACTATCTGTGCTAGCACATAGCAAGGAATGGACAAGGTAAGTCATACAAGGATGGAAGGAAGATATTTTTAAGTGGATAGAAAAGTTTAACGAGATATAGGTATTTTGAAATGAATGCTAAAAGAAGGATATATGAATGTGTAGTTTTACCCACAGCATTGTATGGAATAGAGCATTAGAGTGCAAGAGGGGATGAAAAGAGCAAGTTGAATGTAATTGAGATGAGATGTTTGAGAATTATGATTGGTGTATCTAGATTAGACAGAGTAAGGAATGAGGAGGTCAGACATAGAACTGGTGTTGAAAGAAAAGCTGTCGGATAGGTTAGGTCAGAGAGTACTGAGTTGCTTAGGACACATGGAAAGAAATGTATGACCAGCAAAGAGTGTGTAGGGTGGAGTAGTGGTTGGAATAAGGCCAAGAAGAAGACCTGGAATGAGATGGATGAATGGCGTGGATAGGGTATTGGATGCAAGTGGAATGTCAGTCGAGCAGGAGAGAGAGCGCAACAGGCAGGAATGAGTGGAAGTAGATCGAGTATGGGTTATGTGGGCCAAAGGAATTTCTCGCACCTGCTAGCACAATAAACTGTGATTGACGGGTGTGTGG
>JAXCGZ010000109.1:127500-132500 GCA_037179515.1 Halocaridina rubra | reverse complement strand
ATTTCGCCTGAATTTGTCAACGTTTCCTAATATTTGGATTGGTTACAATAACTTTACATTTCATGTACTCTAATTTATTATAAAATATTCCATTTATTAGAAAAGTGAAGAAGAAATTGTGCGAAACTATTGGACCCGAAGTTTTACTTAAATCACTGACACCGGGATCGACCCTAAGGTGACCGTACAAGAGTTACTAGTTTTATTTTTCATGTAATTGCATGAATTCTTTATATGTTGTTTGGAACTGAATGAACCAAATGCTAACAAAGTGTGATAAGATTTACATGAATAGAAGGTTGATATGAATAGAAAGTTAATATATAAAAAAAAATATTACATCGTAAAAAAATGACGCAATAAAATATACACTTGTCTCTCAGTTTCTATCCAATTGCATTCGTATTTAACTCCTACTCTAACCTCATATGTGGATGTGTACCATAGTTTGTTTCATATCTTTTTTCATTACGAGGAAATTAATTATCTAAACGTGTGTAAACTTTGTTTTCGATTTGGTCGATTCTTCATAACTAAATGAATATCTACGATTGATATTTTTTACCATATATGAAAAAGCTATTACATGAATATCCAATTTTTATTTACTTTTCTTCAGCTGTCTTCATTGGCTATTCCCGATCGGTTGAATACGTACCTACATACACACATGCATATATACATACAGTTATCCTTATATCCATTCATTCGTCCATGCATTCATATATACATGCATGCAAACTTATATACATACATACATGTATTTATCTATCCACCCATCCATCCATTCATACATACATACATACATATATACATACATACAAGCAATGGCTAGAATAGGTGGAAATGTCTTGGAATGGATAAAAACTTACTTAAAAGGAAGGGAACAAAGGGTTAGAGTAAGACACTCAGTGTCTGAATGGAGAAGAGTTAGTAGTGGAATTCCACAGGGTTCAGTTTTAGGGCCACTTTTGTTCCTTGTATATGTAAATGACCTACCAGAGGCTGTAAATTCATTCATGAATATGTTTGCAGATGATGCAAAGATTGTGAAGAAAGTAAGAAACGAGAACAATGGTAGAGAACTTCAGGAAGATCTAAATAGTCTGCATGAGTGGTCAGAAAAGTGGCTAATGAAATGCAATACTTCAAAATGTAAGGTAATGAGAATGGGTACAAGTGCAAGAAGGCCCAAGCTTGACTACTCGGTGGCTGGAGTACAACTCCAAAAGACAGAAATTGAGAGAGATCTAGGAGTAAACATACTGGCAGATTTGTCTCCAGGAATACATATAAATGGCATAGTAAGGGCAGCATATGCATTCTTATCGAATGTAAGGGTAGCCTTCAGGCACATGGACAAGAAAATGTTCAGAAATATTTATGTAACCTATGTGAGGCCAAAACTCGAATATGCAGCCCCCTTTTGGAATCCGTACTTGAAAAAGCACATAGCTAAGCTTGAAAAAGTTCAAAGACATGCCACGAAACTGGTGCCAGAAATACGCAATCTCAGTTATGATGAGAGACTGAGGGAATTAGACTTACCATCACTCGAAGCTAGAAGATTGAGGGGGGATATGGTGACATTCTTTAAATTCCTTCATTGTTATGATAGAGTGGATAGGGATCGATTTTTTGATATGGCAGGCTCCAGAACTAGAGGTCATAGTGTGAAGCTTCGTAAGAAAACTTCTTTGCAGGAAGTAAGGAAATACTTTTTCAATGTAAGAGTAGTTGATAATTGGAATTAGCTAAGCGAGGAGGTTGTTAATGCTATCTCATTCCATAGTTTTAAGGACAGGTATGATAAGTATCACTAAGTATAAAATGGAACCGATCAGGAGACGGGAAGATACGAGCTTTGGTCTCTTTCCCGTAAGCACAATTAGGTAATTACAATTAGGTAATTACATACATACATACATACATACAAGCATACATACATGCATACATACACACATGCATACCTACACCCATACATACATACACACATACAGTAAAAAGCATAATAAATGCCCAATGCATTCACATAAATATAAAAAACGTTAATTACAATTAATAATTCAGTACAATTATAATGTATATGTCCGCTTCTAATGTTAGAGTGGCATTCTGGGGGACCCTTACTTCCCTAAGGAGTATGCTGTTACTTACATTGTCTTGTTGTATGAAATGTTTTATAAAACTATTTCCTCTTCTGCCAGAGATTCTTAGAAGGTGTGGCACTTTATAAATTGATACAAGTAGTAGAAAATATGTATATAAATGACTGTACCTCACACGATAAAAAAAAATGCTGCGTATGAGGGACTTGAAGGCCAGGAGGTATTACAAGAAATACCCCCAACCTCTTCATTCCTTCGACTCTCTCTCTCTCTCTCTCTCTCTCTCTCTCTCTCTCTCTCTCTCTCTCTCTCTCTCTCTCTCTCTCTCTCTCTGTCTGTCTGTCTCTCTCTCTCTCTCTCTCTCTCTCTCTCTCTCTCTCTCTCTCTCTCTCTCTCTCTCTCTCTCTCTCTCTCTCTCTCTCTCTCTCTCAATGGCTCCGTGTTGTTTCCTATCTCCCCTGTTGCACTTCATTCCTGGTAGTCTCCTAGAGGTCAAAAACATGCACGCATCGCCATCAACTCTTCCTTCTTCACCACTATCCTATCCCAACTTGTCTCTTGCCTTCAACTCAAGGCATCTTATAAAAAAAAAAAATAAGAGACTACTAACCCCAGGCTGAACATTTTGAATTTTTTTCTTATTTCTACAGATTCACTCCACCTTCAGATTTCGCCTATGGGCCCACCATGTCCCATCCACAATCCTGGGTGGATATCTATAACGAACGAATAGATCCCTGTTGCTAGTGTATGTAAGCTGCCAGACGTAAAACCTATATAATAAAATAAAACTATACTAATCTGTTAAAATATATACATATTTAACACACCGCATAGAAAATGGATATATCCGTAAAAAGGGGAACTCCACATTTATATACAATGAATGTTTTGACATTGAAAATATTATCACATTACAACGAAACTTAATGAGAAGATGTGGATGACGTAGAATTATATTTTAAGGTATATAATGAAAAATCTAATTTTTCATCGAAAATTATATTTTTAGGGACATAACCCCCCTAAGTTCAATTTTTTTTTTTAATATTCATATACCAGAACCTAAAGCCCACATCTTTGCTTATATGAACGACATGACCCAAATAATTACTCGATCAATCTATATACTTGAGCCATTTTCCCCTTACAAGGGGAGTGGCTGAGTCAAAGGCAAAATAGTCTTGACTCTTTGGGAAGAGAAAATACAGAGAAGGGGATTCCAAGTCCCCTCGTTCCGCCCCATGTAGTCGACTTTTACGACATGCAGGGGAACATGGAAGAAGTATTCTAATCCCCCTCTCTCGATAAAACAAAGCATATCTCATCAGCTAAACGTTAAGTGAAATATAAAATATCTGTACCCATGAGGAGGGATTGGAAAATAAAATGTATTTTAAACAGATGTCGACTTTAACATCCTCATGTAAGCCACTACTGGTTATAATAAATGGACAACAGCTAAACTTCAGAATCCCGTTAATAACATTGGGATTCATTATAGCAATACGGGATTTAATCAACGAGTTCCATATAATATATCATTGGCTAGACCAGTAACAGTATAATTTAGAAGATTTAATGCTTTGTCAAATAACCTAAAAGAAAGTTTATGCTATACTAGTCGCCAGAGTATCTATTCATCTTTTGTTCAAACTGTCAAAGTCATATAAAAATGAAATAAAGCTTTGCAAAAATAATAACTAAGATCACAATCTGAGGAAAGCTTGTTTTACTTCAAAGCGAGGAAAAATCTAAGTACACACTATAATAAAGAACCATTAAGTATGAGGCTATATAAAATTAGCTTGTAACCTGTACAAAAAACGAAAAAATTTGGCTTGATATAACTGAAAACTCCAATAATTATATGACAATCAGCAAAGACATCTTTCCTGATATTTAAAGGTATTCCCCATAATCTTAGGCCGCTTTCACACCAAAGTGGCACGTCGCATGTGGCATGCCACGTGGCACGCCAGTTGAAAATGAACATCGGGAAATATATGAAAACTTTCACATTGAAGTGGCGTGACACGTCCCATGTGCCACGTACAACTTGCGTGCCACTCTCAGAGTGACATGCAAGTCGCACGTGGCATATGAGACGTGTCACGCCACTTCTGTGTGAAAGGTTTCATATATTTCCGTATGTTCGTATCCAACTGGTGTGCCACGTGGCATGCCACGTGAAAAGTTCCACTTTGGTGTGAAAACGGCCAAAGAAGGAGAATTCCTTAAACCAGTCTATCCAAACTGAGGTTACTTTATATATATTTCTATTGCAAAATAAATAGTTTAAAGATAATAATAACATAACATATGAATGAATGTATATATAAAACATCCAACACAGACTTTCTCCTGACGCTAATCAAACCCTAGACTGGAATATAACATCTAACTTAGCAATTTATAGAAGTAATAAAATGAATTCGAAACCACAGATATAATTGAATGTAAACTTGAGAAGAGCCAAAGTTGAGAGAAAAGCAAAGAGCATTGGCTCTACAACACCATTTTATCTTCCTCCTAGATTTCATTTTCAAACTATCCCCTTAAACCACTCCTATCTGGCAGTGGCTCCCTTGGGATTAAAAGAGAGCGCTAGGTGTTACTCCATCAACTGTCTCTTTACACCCTAGTATTGTAGCATATGAATACTGCGCGGAAACGCAGCCTCAGGCAGAAAACAGCAAGCTGAAGAGATTATCATTCCAAACTCTTCTACTGCGTTTGCAGTGATAGTAATTTTTAATGATAAGTAAATGATATAGTAATAAAAAATTATTTGTATGAAATTCCTTAATTCCAAAATCAAATTAGAAATCTAAAAAAGGGACGTAGTGAGCAAATCTGGATTCTGTTTAGCGATCGTATTCTGTACTAGTA
>JAXCGZ010000109.1:107500-120000 GCA_037179515.1 Halocaridina rubra | reverse complement strand
CTACCAACTACACCGCAGAAAGTCTTAAAAGGGAAACAAACCTTCCAGGTCTTATCTACTATGCTAGGAATGAACGCATTCTATCCAAGTATATCAGATAAAAACTGTATGGATTGTTTCCCTTTTAAGATCTTCTGTGGTGTAATTAGTAGCGTCTTGGCACAGTAATCATGTGTCCTAGGTTCAAGTCCCGGTCGGAGAAAAAATTATTCATGGTTTCACATATGGAAATGTGCTTATTTGAATATGTAAAAAGGTCCTTGCACGAGGAAAATATTAAGACTAAGGAAACGAAAAAGGTTAAGGACAAAGCAGATATGAGGTAATGATACACAAAAGAAATGGATAGGCTGAAAGAATAATAAAAAAACTGATTACCTAGAGATAAGGCCGTATTAGACCATGAGGTAACGATAGATCCGCTGTTTGAAGGGAGATATGTTATTAAAGTAATGAAAGACAGAAGCAGGAAGAGAGTTCCAGAGTCTGGAGATAGATGGAAAAAGTAGTCTCTTCAAAGACCAATCTTCAAGTTACAAATAGTGGCATTCAGTTAAAATGCGTTCATTCCTTAGTATAGCAGATATAAGCTATAAGGTTGGGTTCCTTTTAACCTTCTGTGGTGTGGTGGTAGCGCCTTGACTTAGTAATCATAAGTCCTAGGTTCGAGTCCCGGTCGGGGTAAAAAATGATTCATGTTTTCACATATGTAATGTGCTTATTTGTATTTCATGGCCCGAATGAGATTGGGAATTGAATTAAATGCTAAAATGAAGCCACGAGTGAGGTTGGGGGATCTGTAATATGAACATAGTGGCATTCAGTTAAAATGCGTTCATTCCTTAGTATAGCAGATATAAGCTATAAGGTTGGGTTCCTTTTAACCTTCTGTGGTGTAGTGGTAGCGCCTTGACTTAGTAATCATAAGTCCTAGGTTCGAGTCCCGGTCGGGGTAAAAAATGATTCATGTTTTCACATATGTAATGTGCTTATTTGTATTTCATGGCCCGAATGAGATTGGGAATTGAATTAAATGCTAAAATGAAGCCACGAGTGAGGTTGGGGGATCTGTAATATGAACATAGTGGCACTCAGTTAAAATGCGTTCATTCCTTAGTATAGCAGATATAAGCTATAAGGTTGGGTTCCTTTTAACCTTCTGTGGTGTAGTGGTAGCGCCTTGACTTAGTAATCATAAGTCCTAGGCTCGAGTCCCGGTCGGGGTAAAAAATGATTCATGTTTTCACATATGTAATGTGCTTATTTGTATTTCATGGCCCGAATAAGATTGGGAATTGAATTAAATGCTAAAATGAAGCCACGAGTGAGGTTGGGGGATCTGTAATATGAACATAGTGGCATTCAGTTAAAATGCGTTCATTCCTTAGTATAGCAGATATAAGCTATAAGGTTGGGTTCCTTTTAACCTTCTGTGGTGTAGTGGTAGCGCCTTGACTTAGTAATCATAAGTCCTAGGTTCGAGTCCCGGTCGGGGCAAAAAATGATTCATGTTTTCACATATGTAATGTGCTTATTTGTATTTCATGGCCCGAATGAGATTGGGAATTGAATTAAATGCTAAACTGAAGCCACGAGTGAGGTTGGGGGATCTGTAATATGAACATAGTGGCATTCAGTTAAAATGCGTTCATTCCTTAGTATAGCAGATATAAGCTATAAGGTTGGGTTCCTTTTAACCTTCTGTGGTGTAGTGGTAGCGCCTTGACTTTGTAATCATAAGTCCTAGGTTCGAGTCCCGGTCGGGGTAAAAAATGATTCATGTTTTCACATATGTAATGTGCTTATTTGTATTTCATGGCCCGAATGAGATTGGGAATTGAATTAAATGCTAAACTGAAGCCACGAGTGAGGTTGGGGGATCTGTAATATGAACATAGTGGCATTCAGTTAAAATGCGTTCATTCCTTAGTATAGCAGATATAAGCTATAAGGTTGGGTTCCTTTTAACCTTCTGTGGTGTAGTGGTAGCGCCTTGACTTAGTAATCATAAGTCCTAGGTTCGAGTCCCGGTCGGGGTAAAAAATGATTCATGTTTTCACATATGTAATGTGCTTATTTGTATTTCATGGCCCGAATGAGATTGGGAATTGAATTAATTGCTAAAATGAAGCCACGAGTGAGGTTGGGGGATCTGTAATATGAACATAGTGGCATTCAGTTAAAATGCGTTCATTCCGTAGTATAGCAGATATAAGCTATAAGGTTGGATTCCTTTTAACCTTCTGTGGTGTAGTGGTAGCGCCTTGACTTAGTAATCATAAGTCCTAGGTTCGAGTCCCGGTCGGGGTAAAAAAAAAAAAATGATTCATATATATATATATATATATATATATATATATATATATATATATATATATATATATATATATATATATATATGTATATATATATATACATATACATATATATATATATATATATATATATATATATATATATATATATATATATATATATATATATATATATATATATATATATATATATATATATATATATACCTACATATGTATGTATGTATGTATGTATGCATGTTTGCATATATGCATATATAATGAAAGGTAGTGATTGGTGGAATGACCAATTTTAGTGCAGTAGTGGCTGAAAAGAAGCATTCATTTGAGGTATGGTTGAAAGTAGGTAATGTAGAGACGTATGAACTGTATTGTGCAAAAGGGTTTCTGAAGTGTGTGGTGAATGAGGCAAAGAGAGAAGCAGATGTATGGTGGGGTAGATGCTTGTCTGAAAATTCTGAAAGGTAGGGAGGATGACGTCGAAGAAGCAGATGGGGAACTGCAGTTAGATGAAATAAAGGTGAGAGAGCTAAGGGCTGAATATATCAAGGAACTGCTAAATGAAGAGGATGATAGAGAGGCGGAGTTTATGGCTATATGAAATGAATGGAGAATGCCAATATTAGGTGATGAGAATGGTATAGAAACAACAAAAGAGGAGGTACATATGGCAGTGAGAGCAATGAAAGTAGGTAAAGCGCCATGGATAAATGGGTGTCTTGTTCAATGTTTGTCAAAAGGTAGGGAGACATTAGTAGAATGGATGATTTGGTTGTTAAATGTATGTTTCAGGAAAGGGAGGGTCCCAGTTGATTGGAGCGGTGCATGTGTAGTTTCACTTTACAGAAAGAGAGGAGATTAGTATGAATGTGGTAGCTTTAGAGGAATTTGTTCGTTGAGTGTAGTTGGTAAGGTATATGGAAGAGTGTTAGTAGAAAGAATTAGGAAAGGTACTGAGGGATTGGTTGGGGAAGAACAGTGTGGGTTAAGGGGAGAAATAGGATGTGTGAATCAGGTGTTTGTGGTAAGAAAGGTGTGTTTTAAGTTCTTGGAGAAAGGTAGGGACACTTTTTGGACTTTCATGTAATTAGAGAAAACGTAGCACATGGTTGATAGAGAGAGGTTGGGAAATGTGTTGCAACTGTTTGAAATAAGTGGAAATTTTGCTGAAAGTTGTGAATAGTTTTTACGTGAATAGAAGAGCGTTTGTAAGAGTTGGGAATAGAATGAGTGATTGGCTTGAGGAGAATGTAGGGTTACAGCAAGGTTGTGTAATGTCGCAATGGTTATTTAATATGTATTTGGATTTAGTGTTAAGGTAAGTAAATGAAAGAGTACTTGACAGAGGTCTGGAACTAATGGGTGAGTATGGAAGTTTGTGGAAACTGAATCAATTGCTATTTGCGGATGATATTATACTAATGGCTTGCTAGTGAGAATGAACTGACAAATTTTGTGACTGAGATTGTTAGGGTGTGTGAAAGAAGGAAGTTGCGCGTAATTATTGGTAAAAGTAAAGTCATGGGATGCACGAGGAGTTAAAGTGTTGGCAAATTGAGTGTAGGTGTGAATGGGGAGTTGCTTGAAGGAGTTGAGAGTATCAAGGGCTGGACTAGTCGATGCAGAGGTAAGTCATACAGTGAAGGCAAAATATAAATGTCTAGGTGTGATGAAAGAGTAATGAGAAATAGATATTGGGAATTAATGCAAAGAGAAGGATATATGAAAGTGTGATTGTGTCGACGGCATTGTATGGAACAGAGAGTTGGAACGCAAGAGAGGAAAGGTACTGAGGGATTGATTGGGGAAGAACAGTGTGGGTTAAGGGGAGGAATAGGATGTGTGAATCAGGTGTTTGTGGTAAGAAAGGTGTGTTATAAATTCTTGGAGAATGGTAGGACACTTTTTGGACTTTCATGTAATTAGAGAAAACGTAGCACATGGTTTATAGAGAGAGGTTGGGAAATGTGTTGCAACTGTTTGAAATAAGTGGAAATTTTGCTGAAAGTTGTGAATAGTTTTTACGTGAATAGAAGAGCGTTTGTAAGAGTTGGGAATAGAATGAGTGATTGGCTTGAGGAGAATGTAGGGTTACAGCAAGGTTGTGTAATGTCGCAATGGTTATTTAATATGTATTTGGATTTAGTGTTAAGGTAAGTAAATGAAAGAGTACTTGACAGAGGTCTGGAACTAATGAGTGAGTATGGAAGTTTGTGGAAACTGAATCAATTGCTATTTGCGGATGATATTATACTAATGGCTGCTAATGAGAATGAACTGACTAATTTTGTGACTGAGATTGTTAGGGTGTGTGAAAGAAGGAAGTTGCGCGTAATTATTGGTAAAAGTAAAGTCATGGGATGCACGAGGAGTTAAAGTGTTGGCAAATTGAGTGTAGGTGTGAATGGGGAGTTGCTTGAAGGAGTTGAGAGTATCAAGGGCTGGACTAGTCGATGCAGAGGTAAGTCATACAGTGAAGGCAAAATATAAATGTCTAGGTGTTATGAAAGAGTAATGAGAAATAGATATTGGGAATTAATGCAAAGAGAAGGATATATGAAAGTGTGATTGTGTCGACGGCATTGTATGGAACAGAGAGTTGGAACGCAAGAGAGGAAGAAAGGAAAAAAATGAATGTAATGGGAATGAGGAGCTTGAAAAGTATGATCAGTTTATATATAATAGATTGAGTAAGAAATGAAGATGTCAGGAAGAGAACAAGTGTTGAACAGAAGCCATCGGATAGGTTAAACAGAGAGTGTTGAGTTGGTTTGGACACATAGAGAGGAGCTAATGGTGGAATATCTGATGTTTTTATAGTGGAAAGTAGAGTGAGAGTGGGAAAAAAGTGGAGAAAGAGGAAAAGAGATAGAGGGAGAGAGATAAAAGTGAATGAATTGCATAAGAAAGAGAAAGACTGAGAGCATAAGACTAGTCTGAACAATGTGTGGAATGTAGTGAAAGAGAAAGTCGAGGAGAGAGTGCAAGAAGAATGGGACTGTTTCAAGAAGGAAGATATGAAGTGTGTCAAGGCAGTGGAAGTACGAGGAGAAGTAGTGAATGTTGGAATGAGGAGGTGAGTGAAGTAGTGGTTGAAGAGAAGGTAGCATTTGAGGTATGGTTGCAGTTAGGTTATGTAGAGGCGTATGAAAGTTGTTGTGCATAAAGGAAGTCAGAGAAGCGCATGGTGAGGACAAAAAGGAGATAAATAGATGTAAAGTCAAAAAGATGCTTGTCTGATAATTTTTCAAGGAATAAAATGATGTTTTGGAAGAAAGTGAAGAGAGTTTGAAAAGGCAAGTGATGAAGAGAGGAAAATATGAAAGGCGTAGATGGACAATTGCTGAATACAAAATAGAGTTGAAAGACATAAGGATTGACTAATTCAGGGAACAGCTAACTGACTATGATAGGGAGGCAATAATTGTTTCTGTGGGAATTCATGGAGAATACCAGTGTTAGGTGATGAGAGTGATAGGGAAATAACAAAAGAGGAGATACATTTGGCACTGAGAGCAATGAAAGCAGGTAAAGCACCAGAGATCAATGGGTGTCATATTGAATTCTTGTCAAAAGGTGGGAGGCATTAGTAGAATGGATGAATAGGCTCTTGAATGTATGTTTCAGGAAAAGAGGATCCCAGTTGATTGTAGGAATGGATATGTAGGTCCAATTTACAAAGGGAAAGGAGATAAGTATGAGTGTAGTAGCTTTAGAGGAATTAGTTTGTTTAGTGTAGCTGGTAAGGTATATGAGAGAATGTTAAAAAAAAGAGTTAAGAGAGGTACTGATAAATTGATTGGGGAAGAATAGCATGGTTTCAGGACAGGGAGAAGATGTGTAGATCAGGTGCTTGTGGTAAGACAGGTGTGTGAGAATATCTTGGAGACAGGTAGGGGCACTTTTTTGGCTTTTATGGAATTTGAGAAAGCATATGACAGGGTAGATAGAGTGGGGTTGTAGAGTGTGTTGCAACTGTATGGATGAAGTAGAAAATTGTTGAATGCGGTGAAGAGTTTTTACAAGAATAGTAGAGCAAATGTGAGAGTGGGAATGGTCTTAGTGATTGGTTTGAGGTGATTGTAGGATTGTGTCAGGGTTGTTTAATGTTGCCACGGTTACTTAATGTGTATATGGATGGAGTGGTAAGGGAAGTTAATGAAAGAGTACTAGACAGAGGCTTGGAGCTAGTGGGTGAGAATTGAAGGTTGTGGAAATTGAATCAGTTGCTATTTGCGGATGATACTCTATTGGTAGCTGATTATAAGAATAACTTTAATCATTTGGTGACTGAGCTTGTTAGGGTGCGTGAAAGAAGGAAGTTGCAGGTGAAAATTGGCATAAGAAAAGTCATGAGATGCACGAGTAGTGTTAGCTTGAATGTAGGTGTGAATGGGGAGTTTCCTGAAGAAGTTATGTGTTTTAAATATTTTGGGGTTGCATGTATAAAAGAATGGATGAGCGAATGTAGAGATAACTCTCAGAGTGAAGGAAGCAAGTAAATGTCTAGGTGGGTTGAAGTGTAAAGAGACAAGTTGAATTTAATGCAGATGAGGTGTTTGAGAATTGTAATTTTTTTATCTAGAATAGATAGCGTAAGGATTGAGATTGTTAGGCAGAGAACGAGTGTTGAAGTGAAGCTGTTGGATAGGTTAAATCAGAGTGTGTTGAGTTGGTTTGGACACATGTAAAGGATGAGTGCTGAGTGAATAGTGAAGAGAATGTGGAGTGCAAAAGTGATTGGAGCTATGTTAAGAGGGAGACCTAGAATGAGATGGATGGATGGCGTGAAAAAGGTTTTGAATGCCCATAAAATGTCAGTGGAGCTGGGATGAGTGGGTGCAAGAGATAGGAATGAGTAGAGAAAGATTTTGTGTAGAGGACGTGGGCCATAGGAATTTCTCGCCCCTGCTAGTTCAGTTTTCTGTGATGGATGGGTGTGAGGGGACTTGCCATGTGATGAAGCAGTGAAGATAAACCATCTGCGGGTCTCGGGCTAATTGTAGAATATCCTTGATTGCCTGCCTTGTGGATGACCATAGAAGGGTGGAAGGGGGGAAATGTGGCAATCCTTTATCCCCAAGGAGGTAAGAGGGGTAGTTGAGGTATGTGTGGATTATGGTGAGTGCGCGTTTCTTGGTTCGGCCACCCCTTGTTCAAGGGGAATAAGGCCAGGTAATTACCTAATTATAATAACTTAACTGTATTTACGGAAAAGAGTCCCAAGCTCGTAACTTCCCGTCTCCTGGTCAGTTCCATTTTTAACTTAGTGATACTTATCATACCTGTCCTTAAAACTATGGTTTGAGTTAGAATTAACTACCTCCTCTCTTAGCGAATCCCTATTATCAACTACTCTTACTCTAAAAAAAGTACTTCCTTACATCCTGCTAAGAAGTTTTCTTACTAAGCTAAAAAATATGACCTCCAGTTCTGGTGCCAACCATATAAAAATATCGATCCCTATCCACTCTGTCAAAACCATGAAGGAATTTAAAAACCATCACCATAGCCCCCCTCATTCTTCTAGGTTCGAGTGATGGTATGTATATATAACATTTGAGCATCCTAACACAAATAATTCAGTATTAATTCTCTGAGGGGCTTCAACTGTCGTAAGTTTATGCATCTTATTCAATAAAAGAGTAAGGCTAAATCATGTAACAAACTTATTCCATATTTGGCAATTGATTGATTAGTCATAGTACAAGTCGTTAGGATGAATTTATGCCTTTATTTTGAGTCCGTACGATATAACGTGCATAGCAAAGTATATTCAAATTCGACAGAAAAATGTTATATATTTTTTTTATTCTTCATTGCTACAGTGAATTTCACCACATATATATTTATAAATTTACATAACATCCGGTCTGCAAGCAGGCCTGGGATAAATTATATAATATTCTATGTTAATCGACCCTCAGGAAGGTTCGGTAGAAATTAAAAACATATACATTACCTGCAGACACTTGGCCTCTGAGAGGGAGACTTTCAATTTGTTATTTATACTACCTTTTGCTTTGATATTACAAAGATTAAAGTGGTTTACAAAAACTATTTATTCTACTGCTACTACTGCTACTACTACTATTACTACTACTACTACTACTACTACTACTACTACTACTACTACTACTACTACTACTACTACTACTAATAATAATAATAATAATAATAATAATAATAATAATAATAATAATAATAATAATAATAATAATAATAATAATAATAATAATAATAATAATAATAGTAATAATAATAATAGTAATAATAATAATAACAATAATAATAATATTAATAATAATAATAATAATAATAATAATAATAATAATAATAATAATAATAATAATAATAATAATAATAATAATTATAATAATAATAATAATAAAAATAATAATAATAATAATAATAATAATAATAATAATAATAATAATAATAATAATAATAAAGTTCCGGTTCCGGTTTTGCGTCACAGACTCCATTTTCATTCAAGGGCTAAGACGGTTGCCTTCTTGCGAAGTGTTTGTTTTGGCAGATGTAATCGCTACCCTGAGTGCATGCCATTGCTAACCTCAGACCGTGACGGGGCGCGAACCCTCGACCTGACGCCTCAGAGTCGCGGATGCTACCGATTGAGCCACGGCGACTAATAATGATAATAATAATAATGATAATAATAATAATGATAATAATAATAATAATAATAATAATAATAATAATAATAATAATAATAATAATAATAATAATAAGAAGAAGAAGAAGAAGAAGAAGAATAAGAATAATAATAATAATAATAATAATAATAATAATAATAATAATAATAATAATAATAATAATAATAGTAATAATAATAATAATAATAATAATAATAGTAATAATAATAATAACAATAATAATAATAATAATAATAATAATAATAATAATAATAATAATAATAATAATAATAATAATAATAATAATAATAATAATAATAATAATAATAATAATAATAATAATAATAATGATAATAATAATAATAATAATAATAATAATAATAATAATAATAATAATATTAATATTAACATTTTATATATTGAAGACTTAAATGCATCGCATGCTTCAGAAGAAAAAAGTACCTATTGCAAACTAAGTATAAATAGCATATGTGAAATATAAGAGAATGTAATCTCTCTTCTAATTGCAAGTGTAATGAATTCATTCTGCATTTTTCTACTATGATTCAAGTTTTGAAATGATAATATGGTGATAGAGAGAAAGATATCAATGTAGAATATTTAAAGGTGTCTTTTACATGAAGATTATTATATTTCTTTTCATTAAACTTTTTGATAGAAATGAGTTGTGTTCATAAATAAAAATTTTGTTGATTTGTCTTTCTGATATTCATTGACTGATCAACAATAATTGGATTAGAATTTTATCAATGACAATCATAACAAACGACAAAGCAATGAAAATAGAGGCCTTTGGAAATTTGTATATCTGGAAGATCTCTTTGAAAATTATCAGGATATCAGTAGGAGGTAAAATTATTTAAAATATAATTGACCTGACTAAGTTTTGAACCTATAATGCACTTGATAAGTCAGGTTTAAACTTTAAAGCTTAAAAATTACTATATTTGGCTAATATTAGTTATATTTAAAGCACTAAGCATAAAGGAAAAAAGCTTGATATTCTCTCTCTAATAATCGCTAAGCTAGCACTAAGTGCATAAACGCAAATACGACAGTAGCAATACATCGTTTCCTTTTGCTTCATATGCTTGCGACTTCTGAGGAAAACCTGTAATAAAAAGTTCCCTTGTTATGCTCTATGTTCATCTTCAGGCACCATTGACAATGTGGAACGTACTGTAGTACCATGGTGCCTCCAACCTATTTACAACATCAAGTGAGAAATCTCTCTCTCTCTCTCTCTCTCTCTCTCTCTCTCTCTCTCTCTCTCTCTCTCTCTCTCTCTCTCTCTCTCTCTCTCTCTCTCTCTCTCTCTCTCTCTTCCTTTTTAAAAATAAGAACCATGTGGCAATGTATTTTCATCAGTGGTAAATATCTTTGTTATGATCAAGATTTATCTTGACTATAACTAAGATATTAGCAGGTTTGCCATGGCACCAGCCGCCCGTTGAAATACTACTACTGAAGGTGTTACAGATTCAACTAGAACTGGTCCAGTAAGCTCCAGATTGAGTCTTCCTTCAGACACGGTTCTTTCTTTATACCTACATTTACACCGTATATTCTGACGTATTCATTACACATCTCTTGCTATCCCATTGCATTTGACAATGCACAACACTCCCAATATCTATTTAAATTTTCACTCTTTTTCCTAATTTTTGCTATTTTTATGAAAGTTCATAGCTTTTGGCTCCCAGTACCCTGCATAGAGGGGTGCTAAGAATCTCCAGGGATCTTGTTGACTCCACTACTGGCGTAAGGGTAGACATGTCTATTGGTAGTAGTGGTTCTGCCCTTAACCTGGCACCTTCTGATAGATCTACTTCTTTCACTCTTCGCTTTTTTAACATTCGTGTTCTGAACTCTGTTCTATCGTTTTTGGAATATCACTTGGGTACTTCCCGCCATAACCTCCTCCTTCTCTGAAACCCAGCTGTCTAGCATGTTTCTACTGACCCATTTTAAATCTCTCACTATAACCTGTATTCTCGTTTTTGTTCCAAAGGTGGGGTCTGTTCCTACTGCAACACTAACACTCATTGGCCTTGAATCTCCTGACTTTGATGTTCTCTGCCTGAAAATCTATTTCTCCACTATCAATATATTCCTTTGCTTTTGCTACTGTTTCCTAAACTCCACTGACTTTGTGTCTTTCTTTGAATATCTGCTTTCTTGCCATGAGTCCTTGCTATCTTCTCACCCACATTCCGAAGTTCTCTATATTGGAGACTTCAATATACTCCACAGTGAGTGACTTAATTCTTCTCACAATAATGTGGGAGGAAGTGAAGCTCTTGCTTACTCCATAACTCAAGATCTAGAGCAAAGTATCAAACATCCTACTCGTGTTCCTGCTTGACACAAACTTGCAGCCAACACTCTTGACCTATTTTTTTCTTCCAACCCTTCAAACTACTCTTATTCTGTGTTTTCCCCTCTTGGTAATCTTGACCATTCAATTCCTCCTACCCAACGCCGACTTTATCACTTTGAGCGTACCTAAAGTGAAGATTTGCATAAGTTTCTCTGTGACTACCCATGGGATGACTACTGGATTCGATCCTGGAACCCTGATCAGGTAGCCCTATAAGTTGCCGAGATAATACCTCGGGAATGGAAACGTACATTCCCTCCTCTATGAAAACTATTTCTCCCCCAAATCCTTGGTTTGGCCATGCTTGCTCCATGGCTATCCAGGCCAGGTACCGGGCACACCAACCATACCAAGCCTCTCCTTCTGATTTGATTTGCTCTGCTTTTATTGTAGCTAGGAATCCCTGTACTGCTCAGATTTGAATGTCTAAGGTTTCCTGCATAAAGGATATGTTGATGACCTTAATACATCTTCCACTGATAAATATTTCTGGTCCTTAGCCAAAAACATCTCATTCGTACTGATGGTTCTGTAGCTTGCTTTCTCACTGACAAATCTTCTCTCTTTGGCTCTCATTTATCTGCCAACTCTTCCGAAAACGATTCCAGTGCACCTGCCCCTTAATTTTTACCACTCTCTAACCCTACGCCCTCCCTTATCCTTTCTTCATGCAAAGTTCAAAAGGTTCTTCTCTCACTAAAGTCAAGCAAAGCATCTGGTACAGAGGTATCATTGCAAGATCCCTTAATGAGCTTGCAGATGAATTGGCTCCTGTGCCTTGCCGTATATTTCACCTCATTCTCTCAACCAGTATCTATCCTTCATTTTGGAAGCAGGCTTTAATGCATCCTGTTCCTAAGAAGGGTGACCACTCTATTCCTTCAAACTTCTGACCTATTGCCCTAATATCTTTTATCGCTAAAGTTTGCAAAACTTTGCTCAATGCACACTTTTGAAATGTCTTGAATTTAACTCACTTATCTTAGAGAGACTGATCTCTAATACCCTGGATGTAGTAAACCAGGGTATTAGAGATCAGTCTCCATGGTGTATGCTCTTTGCAGATGACATTGTACTGTGTAGCAACAGACGAAAGGTAGTGGAGGAGAAGCTTGAGGAGTGGAGAAG